>VNKC01003141.1:0-105673 GCA_008042775.1 Drosophila pectinifera
AAACTGCCTTAATTTCAATTCGGAAAGCTTTTCCATGTTAGTTTTTATTGGGTTAATTAATCTGCATATCAAATTTAGGAATTAACAAAGATTAAATTTTTGTCAATTTTTGACAATTTTAATGATGTAACCCCTTATCAAATTTTGAAAAATTGGCCAAAATTTTATTTCTCATTTTTCTAGGTATTTTATTGTTAAATAATTGGAATTTTAACGGCGAATCGGAAAATACACGGCATTTGGCTATCATATCATTATTGGCCATAATATGCTCTCCAGAAGACCGCAAGTATGCGGATTTTTGGGTCCTTAAATCGTCATTTTTATGTCCTAATTTTTGGACAAAGCTTAAATAAGAAAATCCATAACTTGACCAAAACAGCCTTAATAACAGCGATTCGGAATATATATGGCATTTGGCTGTCATTCCATTTTTGGCCATAATATGCTCTCCTGAAGACCGAAATTATGCGGATTTTTGGGTCCTTAAATCGTCATTTTTTTTTTGGCCAAAATATGTTCTTCAGAAGACATCCAGTATGCTGATTTTTGGGTCCTTAAGTCGTCATTTTTATATCATAATTTTTGGTCAAATCATTTTTAATTCAATATTTTATTATTAAATAATGAAGGCTTTAACGGCAATTCCGAATGTAAACGGCATTTGGATGTCATCCCATTTTTGGCCAAAATATACGCTTCAAAAGGCATCAATTATGCGGATTTTTGGGTCCTTAAAGATATTTTTCCCTTGAAAAAATTTTTTTGGTTTTATATTTCTAAAGTTATTATGCAGACTAATTAAGCATATAAAAATCAATAAAGAAATGTTTTCCGAATTGAGATTGTGGCTGTTTTTCTTATATATGGGTATATTAAACTCTGATTTGTCCAAAAAATTAGGGTATAAAACTACCGATCTAGCGACCCAGAAATACGTATACTTTGAGGTCTCCTTAAGAGCTTAGCTTGGACAATAATTAAATATTCACCAATTGCCGCACATATTCCGATTCGCCGTTCACAGGAGCCCCGCACAGATAGAGGCAGTTTGGTAAAGATTTCGCGGCAACTGAGGTGCAAGACACATGCAACGTTTTGGCTAATTAAGCTGACACTGGGGCTGCATTTGAATGCGGCCTCGCATCTGTGAATTTTCTGTATTTTCTCTGCTCTGCTGCTGCGCCACAGTAGCCCCTCGCACTAACGGAAGCCATACTTCAGCTGCGCCGCTGGGGAATCTGACAAGTGAAATCTCCGAGATGTCGGAGGAAGTGGAAGTGGGAGTGGAGAGGGGCCGGGCCACATCGCTGATACGCCCTGTGGGCCGCAATAAAATTAATTTCGCCGCGTTTTAGCCGAGCAATCACAGCAAAGTTGACAAGCGTTTACCAACGCGTCGGTCTGCACGAATATTTCATCCGCTGGATAAGCATCGCCGCTGTCGCGATGCAGGCCCCGAAAAGAGCTGAAGAAAAAATTATAATAAGAGTCAGCAGCAGCAGCCACTTTGTCATAGCATTTCCGCCGAATAGCTTCCCCCTCTTTCGTACCTTCCCCCTGGCTAATTAGCTGCTCGCCCGAAACGGAATTGAAGCCGAGCTCACACCTTGCGAGATCTCCTCCCCAGCTCGGAGATGAGGCTGAGGACGAGGACTCAAACCCCGACCCCGACCCAGACCCAGACGCAGACCCAGACTCAGGTGCGGATGCGGATGCCGCGCTTTGTAGTGCGAAACTTTTAATGGCTCGCATTTCGCTGACCACGATGGTAATCGTGGTTTGGTATATTTCTTATGCTTTATGATTGTCCAAGGGATTACCGCGAAGGTACGGCAGCCCGGCAGCCCGGCAGCTTCTTGGGCTTTAATTGAAATTCGTTATGTCGCCACTCGCAGGGGACATGTGACTAAGTCAGGTGAGTGGGCCGAGTGGAAAGTGGCTGAAATGGGTTTGGGGCTCGAGGTATAACGAGGGAAGGCCCTTCTTTATTACAGAAATTCGTCACTCTTTGGCTTTCTACCATCGCCGAATGAATAATGGCACAATTCGGGGAAAATGCTTTTCAGACTTAAATTAGCGGCTAGCTAATACCGTCGAGAGATCTTTACTAGCTGCCAAAGGCCACTTGTATTACTTAACCAAATATCCGAGATGCATTAGTCATGGCAACATTCCTTTAACACCCAATTAAAAATATATTTAGTGGCAGCAAGTACCCACACTCCGCGCCTCCTCCTCAGCGGTTTCCATCACCTTGGAGGCCCGAGGAAAATGCACTTTTAATTGCAGTTCATCAATCAAATTTCCCCCCATTGCCTTGAATTTTCAGTAATGCACAAAGTGTAAATAAATGCGAATGCGATTTGGAATTTTCAGCTCGCTGCTGTACAGGGGGATGGGTAAATCTGTGAAAGGCCGTTGGACTCGGTTCTTGATTTATTCACTGGCTGATAGGTAAGTTTAATAATTAAATCCTTAACTAGGGAAGCTTTAGCCAACAAATGCCAAGATACTTTTTCTGGCAAAGCTTCTCCCATATCACTTCCACCCGATTTGCTCTTTCTTTTCTCTCGGCTCGTAAAGTTGCCATTGCCACTGGCGGCCATTTTGCAACAATCTGCAGCGTTATTAATTGCCCCTGCGCGCTTTTTAGCGTTTATTTATGGTCGCCGACTCCGACTCCGATTCCGATTCCTAGTCCGAATCCGATTGCTATAGCGATTGCGATGCGATACGGGCTTCGAGTATGGGCGCGAGTTTCGAAGCGACGCCATTCAATTGACACGCATTCAATTACGGACAGCAGCCGCAGCTGCTCCAGTGGCCACTGACTCATGGCCAGTTGGGGAACGGACTGAGCGGGCTGAGCGAGTGCGGTCAGCCAACGGCCCGCTGGAATGCAATCAACTTCAATCACTGCGGCGGCCCTGTTATATTTATCGTCTTAAACGAGCATAAATTGTGGCTTAAAAGTTTCCTAGAATCGAAAGTCAATGCAACTGAAACCAAGATGCCTGTGGGTGGGGTCGTTGACGCTGGGACTGGCAAGGGGTACATAGTTGGGAGTGCACTGAGGGAAAAATGAGAGCCAAGTTTCTGTAATATTAGGGCACACATAGATTTACAATTTATTTCTAGTAGATAGATCTTTCACCGAAATAATGCACTATTTTATATTTTTCACTACCTTTCCTTCAGTGAGAGCTTTTGAAAATGGATTTAAGTGAGCAGAGATAAGGCATCAATGCCCAGTGGCGTTTAATTAAAATTGTACAAGGTGCGAGTGTCAATCGATCGCTCAGTTATTGGCCCCGCTCCCCCTCCATCCAGCCACCGAAACACGTTAACAGATCGGACGTGACAACAGAGGCACCCCTGGAACCCACCCATCCGCAGCCCAGTGGTGTCTCAATTGACGATTCATAAACGGATCGTCGATGCTTTTGATTTATGCCCATGACTCCGCCACGAAATGTCACAAGGCAGCATGGCCGCCTCCAATCGAACCTAATGCTATGCGGCTAATAGGTTTCACCCGCCGACGTCGACGACATTATATGGTAGCCGCGCGGCTGTCAAAACTCGCACTGCCGACTGTCAGCTGCCCACGCTTCGGGTCAGGTGTGGCATATTAATGGGCTAAGAGAGCTCAAGGCGGTGGAGAGAGGGGCTAGGATGGGCTGGGGTCATGGGAGTGGGATCGGAGCATGCGAATTCTGACAGCCCCAAGGAGAGTTACTCCTTAGTCCAAGGAGCTCGAAGAGCTGCTCCATATTAGTAGAGGAATATTTACTTATTCCTCTTGCTGTTGTTACCAACTCCCTGAGGGCTCTGCCCCGGGCCGTTGGAGGGGTAAGGGTTGAGCAGGAGGAGGGGACTCAGCTGAAAGTCAAACTGTCTGGACAGATAGTTGGACAGCTCACTGTAACTGGCAACGGGCGAGACAGATTGACATTAAACAAGTTGTAATTCGATACTTAATTGACGCCCGGCTCGTAAATTTGCAATTGCAGCGGGTTAATGGCAGCAGAGAGCAGTACGCCAGTCAGGCAGTGGAGTCTTGGGCCTCTCTGGGTTCCGAGCGATCCAATTAAAGTTGCCCAAGGGGCCGCCATGGCTGTCGAATTGAGGTAATGTAAAAGACGCTGAGGACGGTGCGAGATGCGCGATGTGTTGCCCACACAGCTGGACAGCACGGCTGGGACACCACCAAAGTCATGTACGGACGTCAGTTGGCCTGGTCGGAAACCCCGAACGAGCCCGTGCCCCGCTCCCCCCACCGCTTGACCTTTTGCGTGTGTGCGAAACCCAAGACGGTCCAGTTTTATTTACTTTCGTCGCATTTGTCTTTTAAAATGCGATGGCTTGACAGCTCTCGGCTCCATTGGGCGGACTGCGAGCGGCCCCACCCCCCGAAGACATATTGCACTTCTGCCCATAAATTGTGACCCCATTTCGATGGATCTGTAACTCCGTAACTATGTAGCCCCGCAACTGTAACTGTAACTGGCGCATCATTTGTCGGGGGTTGGGCGTTTTGGTTTATGACCCGGGACCGGGACCGGGACGGGCCGGGTCGAGCCGGGCCGGGCCCTTGAGCACTCCCCAGAGGAGCCTAGCTCCACGCTGGCCACATAGAAAGCTATTCGGGAAAGTGTAACTTTTACCCTGCGCCGATTTTAAAGCCATAAAAGATGTTTTATGCGCGGCGCTAAAATGAAAATTGTCTTACACCTCCTCTGTGGAGCGAGAAGTGCAAAGGCTGCGGGAATTGGGAATTCCTCGGCATCGTCGGCCAACATTGTAGGTGTCTCCCCGGCTTAGTTTTGGCCTTGCGATGACGGCAATTTATTTTATTGCAAATTTTATCGACTCTCGGCGGTTTGATTGGGCTATCGGTGGAAACGGCAAAGCGCTTTTGGTTGGCTCGAAAATATCGAATTACCAATGAGTTTGGCTCTTTGATTTTTATGGCCGAGTTCTGATCGAGCGTGCTTTAGGCCATATGCTGCCTTTTTTGGGGCTTAAATCGAGTGGGTAGGCCACTTTGCGGGAATTGAGTTATCTCGGATTTGAGGTTGCCAAGAAGAGATTGCCTTGCGGTGTCGGACTCAAGGCGAATATTAACGTTTTATGGATAATAATTATTTAATAATATTTGATTAATAATTATTGATTACTGGCTACTCAAAATGATTCAAAAATATAAGATTATGTTTGTATCGTAACTCCTTTCTACAAATACTCTACACCTCTAAAGTATTCCCCATAAGTACCCTCGGATCATCAATTATGTCATCCATCCACACCACACTCACACAGAAAATAAATCTTGGCCCATTGTCCAAAGTCCGACTGCAGTCACGCATCCAAAACAAATCTGTCGAAGAACAGACCCACCCATCGATTGTCTCGATTGAAATGGGAAATAATTAAAATATCTCGTACGGCACACACGGAATTCATAATTACGAGTCTGTTTACAGTCTCTGAACACCTCCGCGGGGACAATTACTTTATGAGCGGGTCCAATATGGCGACGATCATAATTACGGATCGAAAGTGACAGCCGAACTTCCGTCGAATATGGCGGATAAGGCGATAAGCCCGGAAGGTAGCCGAGTAACAATTACGACTGCCACTGCGACGGATGATCGATCGGAGCCGGAGGAGGAAGGCGTACTGTAATTGCGGCACAAGCCCAAAGTTCAAGTGGGAATAATGGCCGGAACGGCGATTACCTATTACCAATGGGCCCTGGCGACACGTGGGCGCTGATAAGCGGCCAGCCAGCTCCTCCGATTTGGCCATTGGGCTTACTTGTCGGCGGATGTCAGCGATTTGGGCTGCGCCTTGGGCCCGGCTTCTTTCTAGCCCACTGATGTGGCCCAGATTACGCTGGCAGAGTGGTTAATGTCTTAATTAACCGCCAAGAAGGGCTAACCGGGACTCCCGCCATCCATCCACCCATCCACCCAGCCTCCGCCTATTTATTTATCCTCATCTCTTATCGCTAATTTGTAATCAGCAATTAAGTCGCAGCGCACGCGCTTCAGCTTTGGGATTGACTTAGGGCCCACATCTGGCTGTCATGATGGGTTTGGGCTAGCGTACACTGAGAGTAGAATATATGACAAAAATAATCTACAATCTTCTGATAAACAAGCCTTAATAACTAGAACTTATTTATGTACCTTAACAGACCACCAATCATGGAAAAACTCTGTGACACCAATTATATGCCTCTTCATGTATTTTTGAGGTGCTGAGTATTTCTCCCTGTGCAGTCACCCAACTGCAATCACCGCAGCATCAGCCATTAAGTTATTATGTGTTGATTTACATGCGCTTTGGTTCTGGTTAAAAGGGGTAGAGGTACAATATTATAGAGCCAGATTAGGCAGTTAGCTGATAGAGCCACCTAGATAAGCGAAAAGGAGGCCAAATAACTGCAGATGACAGCAGGAGGTGACAATAGCCGATCGTGCAGTTTCCGGGAAAGAGGAATATGTAATATGATAATATATTGGGTACTAGTAAGAGTAAGTTATGTTAGGCAATAATTATGATATAGCCAAACCCAACAAGAGCTTCATTTAAAATGACTTAAGTTGGGCAATGCTCATAGATACCCCGCCATCGTAGTTGGGATCGAAGCCGTTTAACAATTACCGAGACTCAGCTCTTAGCGATCCGATCTCATTTGAGATAAAACCCGCCTCTCAAGGGTTTCCCAATGCCAAAACAAATCGAAGCAGACCTTTCAGCGGTTATCTAACCAGCCAACCCCCGAAAAACATAAGATTGCATAAGACCCAAAGCCAAAGCGCTGTTTTATTGCAATCTGTATCTTGCCAGCTTTTGTGGCGGATTTTTTGTGGATTTAAATTTTTTACGACTCGAAAATTGCAACACTTAAGCGGCGGAGAGCCGGCAGAAAGGGACGGCTGCTAATTTTCGCACTGGCACTGCAAAAACGAGGCTACAATTACAACAAATACAACGTAACCACGGCAGCTGAGGGTTAAAAGCCAAACGTCCGTCCGGCGTGCCGGGAGAAGGGAAAATCAACCGTAAAATTAAAGCGCAAAATGCAAATAAACGAAACCTAATAAAAGCAATTTGGAAAATTAGCCAAAACGCTCGCTCACCTCGGAGCCGGAGTCTGAGTCTGAGTCGGAGTCGGAGTCGGGCTCCGAAATTGGGATCTCGGGTCGCACTTAGGTTGGGCGCCGTGAACAAGCAAAGCTGTGCTAATTTTTTGTAAATAAAACTACCGATTTACCAGTTTACCAGTTTACCAGTTTACCAGTTTACCAGCTCACCCTGCCAGCTCCTCCTGCCACTTTGGCATCCGGGGGTAAATCAACTGTGAAAACTCGCCAGCAGCCCCAGAACAGCCACAAAGAGCTACAAAGTAACAGCAAACTGTTCCAAATTGCCGAGCTGCAGCAGGCTTCCAGCTCCGACTCTCCGACTCTCCGACTCCGAGCCCACTCCAAGAGACCCGAGATCCCAAGATCGTGAGAGGCGCAAGCGCAAGGCGCAAAACAACAGTTGCAATCCGCAACGGAATGCAAATTACCCGGCATCACCCAGCAGCAGCGGCCCAAAAAGCTCAGCCGAGCCACTACTCAGCATTAGAATCTGTCTTTCCCTGATTTTAAATTGAACTACACTCTGGAAAAATATAACGAACCAATATTTATGCTTTATGGAGGAGTTCAGGTATGAACGACAATAAAGAGGGAACGTATTGCAGTCAAATAATAAGGATATTGAAAGGATGGCAGCAATAAAGTCGCCATCATAACGATATCAAAGGATCCCGATTAGAAATGCAATAGCTAAATAAGGCTGAAATCTGATTTAATTTAAATTGTTTGAAAAATGTAAGGATTTTTATTTAAAAGGCTTGGTAACTTTCTTTTAATAGAGATTTATTCTTTGAAGTATTTCCTATGCTATCCAGTTTCCATTACATTAAATTATTTATTGCAAATAAAATAGTTAATAAAGAGGCATTACCGAAACGGCAAATCAGAAAGACTTGGGGCAGGAATGGTGTTGTGAAGTTAATACATTATTTCTTAATATAAACATATTTAAAAGTGATTTCACTTACTTTCCCTGCCTGCTCATCTATGTAATGACTGTGGTATTTTGATCAGTGCATCGGACTAGTACTGGCTCTGCCATTTGCATGTGGCTCCGACTTTGGCTTATTTCGGCTAGCAGCACCGAGCCACACCGAGCGGCACAACAACAACCACAGTCACAGCCACAACCACACTTGTCTGTAAATTGTGATGTGTCTGCCTGCAAGTCACGCGTTGACCCCGCCCCTGTGTCCCCGTCGGGAGCTCCTGCCCAGCCCGGCCCCCTCGGGAGGAGCACTCCGCTGAACGGCTGGCAAGTTGCACTGATTATTTGCTTAAATTGCTGCTAATAACATGACAAGAAAGAGAGCGAGCGAAGAGATCGCCCCCCAAGTTTGCATGCACTCGCAGTCGACTTGGAGTCGGACTTGGAGTCGGATTCGGATGTCTGTCCATCACTCGTTAATTCCTCGGCGGGCTCCAGGAGGAGGCCATGGCTATCGGTGAGTGCCTGCCACCGTTTATCCATTCCGCATGGATGCATGGATTTCCCAAGCGCAAATTGCCGCAAAAATTAGTTGGCTTGACTCTATTACACATGCAGATTGCGAGCTGCAACTGCAATTGCTGCTCCAATTTGGACCAGATGAGATGGATCCACGTCTCGGACAACGAGAGGCTCCAGTCGTTGTTGCATGCCCCAAACCAGTGGCCACAAAAATGCCACAGCTTAACCTGCTCATAACTGGAGGGTATATGATATGGAAAACGAATCCACTTGCTGCAATTATGGCGGCAATTACAGTCCCAGCCCCAGCTCCTGCTGCAGCTCCTGCTGCAGTTGCAGTTGCAGTTGCACCTGATGTATAATTTGCGTTTGTCCGGAATCCGAACTCGAATCGAAGCCGAGTCTCTTTTCACAGCTCGCGGCTCTGCCGCTGTCAGAGGAGAAATGAGGTCTGCCAGCCGGGTCATATGCAAATCCCAGCCCCGAATTCGAGTGTCGAGCAGTTGCAGCAACCCGGCACCGAGGCCTAATGAAAGAACAACACGCCGCATGGCAGCACAAAGTCAAGCCCGAGTCAGGGATCAGATCAGCCCCGAGGCTGGTGACAATGGAACTGTCTCCGGGATGGGCTCTGGAGTGGTCAGGGAGTGAATGGAAGCTGGGAGGCTGGGTTGGCTCGAGAATGACTTTGGAAACTATTTTGCATGCTGTGAAAAATTCAAAAAATAAACAAAGAAGGAAATAAAAATAAAAAGTAAGCGATATTTCTCTATAAGGTCTTACTACAATGAATACTGAAGGATGATTGCTTCTGAAACAGCTGTACGTCCAGTCAAGTCTTTGGAAATTTCTCGAATTTCTCTAGAATTGTATTATTTTATATCGCAAAATTTACTCTCGATTAATCAATTATAACTACCATTTGGCTTAGATCTCTGTGGTCTATCAATTGGTTCCCTTTCCTCCGAAAGAGTTAGAGGCCAAAGCGACTAGTAACAAGTAACACACCCACCAAAACCCTCACAACTTCAGAACCACAAAAGTTGAGCTCGACTGCCTGAGTCTCCCCCAAAGAGAATAAAGCCACCATGAAATCCCAACCACTTGCTCGCATTCTGGCGGTGAGTTCCCTCTCCCCAGCAAGTGTGTGCCAGTGTGTGTGTTAACCCCGACTAATGAGCGGCAAGCCCCGAAAACTGTCAGGAAACACCCACCAACCTGCACCCCTGCTCCCCTGCTCCCCTGCACCCCTGCACCCCAATCAGAGCCAGCAACAAACCCCGACACGAAACAAATTAAGCAAAACATTCTGTAAATGTCGAAGACACGAAACACGAATTAATTGTGCGCGCACAGCCCCAAATATAACATAAATCCGAAGCTGTGGCTGTATCTGTATCTGTGCCTGTGTTCTGTGTGCGAGCTTTCCGGGGAGATACATGTGCGTAAATAAATCATGGGAAAGCAGAAGTGCGATGGCGCCAAAGAGCTTAACAGAGAGATACAGATACACTATTGACTAACAAGAAATCAGGGACTGGCTCTGACACTTTCTTTTGGGGAAAAGCTGGACCGTTACAACACGGTTTTCTGTGTCGATAATCGCTCCAAGATCAGCGTGGATCAGCGGATCAGTGGATCGCTGGATCAGTGATCGCTGGATCGCTGGATCGCTGTTCGATGATCAGCATGGCGCCATCACGGGCCGGGATGCTGGGATTATGATGCCAGCAGCCTCACGATGTCGTGCCTCCGACGTTGGAGGCTGCTTGTTGGTTGTCCGCTGGCTGCTGCATTCGTGAGCCGTTCCAAGTGCAACTAATTGCCGCACGTTCGCACCCAATTAGCCGAGAACGAGTTGGATCCGCCGGCTAAGTGCAGCTATCAACACTTGCGGCCAGCGCAGATGCCCGCACCTAGTACACTCGAGTGCAGATGCAGATGCAGATTCGAATTCGGATTCACAGATCCGGAGGCACCATCAATGTGTGGACACTAAGGACACTGTGGAAAACAAACCCGACAAAATGGGTATGCACTTGCAGGATTCCTTCAGGTTTTAAAGGCATTTTAATATCTACAGTCGAACCAAGTTATAGCCATTATAATGTCAGTTTATATTGCCTAACTTAATCTAATATAAATGTATGTACAAATTTCTTTGAATTGTGCACTCTCTCCACCAGCTCGCATTTCTTTTATGATTTTTCCTGAGTGCAGCAATGTGCCCTCCGAATTATGATTTACATGGCGTTTCTTTTTTAGGATTGAACTTCAAGCGTCAAAATATTGAGCTGCCAGGCAGTTGCTGCATTTGGGTGAGTTGCGGTCTTAAGTGGGGGTGTTGACAAATGTCTTTTGTGCGCCGCAGACCCTTGCAGGGCCCTGCTCCTGTTTGCCTTGACACGGAGTGTCCCTTCCCCTTGAGCCAGCTGCTTGTAATTTCCACGCCACATTTTCCGCTGAGTGTGCGAAGGCGTTTCCCCGAAAAGCTGGCCCAGAGAGGGGAGTGGGAGCCCAAGGCCGGGGAAATGTAGGGAGCCATTTGTATCTATCAGCGCCGTCAGAGTGCAATTGCAATTATGACTTGTGCATTTGCTGGCGATGATGAGTGAATATATTAATGAGCAGCGATTTGTCTAAGGATGAATGGGGTAATGGGACCGCGAAGCGGGGAATCGGGTAATCGGCGTATCCGAGGGATACGTTCCCCCGCCAACATGTGCTGGCCATTTGTCTAATGGCGATTCCCGAGCGCCCGAGTGCCTAATGTGGAAAATCTGTTTATCATTCCATTAATTACCCAAAGTGTTCCCTCAATCAAAATCCCCGAAATTTATGACGCCTCCAAAAATAGCCAGCGAACTCATGAACCAAAAATAAATTATTTAGGGGACTCATTATAGCTTGCAGCTTGGAAAATTGGTCTGCTATTTCTAAAGCTTTTTCAGTGAGAATAAACCCGGTAAGTGTATATGTTATTACTTTGTTCGTTACAGTGAGTAACTTAAATAAGCTATTTGGTAATTCCCAATTAAGTTTACCCGCATCTAAGAGCAGAATTGTTATATAAACCCGATTTCAGTATACGGCAATATACCGAACCACAAAATGTTTTGGTGCAATCGCCCCCATTAAGTGCAACTAAATATTTTGGATTTGAGAGGCTCTCGGGGATCAGAGGTAGAAGTTAGTCTAAGCCAGGACCAGCGGATCGGCTGATCTCTGGGGGATCAGGGGCCGTTTTCCGGAGAACCAGGCGACTACCGAGCACACATGATCAGCGCGTGTTTAGGGCGGCAAATCCTCGAACTTAACTCGGAATTTGTGCGCCTCAAGCCCGGGCTGGCTGGAAATTCAAAGATCAGCGCGGGACTAGCCGGGATCTTCGCGCAAGGACCTCCTCGCGCGGCCCGCGATTTAATCCAATTATCGATGCTGCTTAGAGCAGCGCGCGACAAGGAACCAGGAACAAACAGGACGCATCCTTTCGGCCCAAGCAACAATTAGGGGCTGCGTTGCAGCCTCGGGTGGGCGGAAAGGATCGTCGAAGGTCGCCCAGAAACAGATTATCGGCATTACCGCAATTATCGAACTGCCGGGCAGGTCCTGGGCGTCTTTCAGTGCGGTTTTCCGGGCGGCCAGCGTGTCTAATTAAAGCCCCGATCCGCGGATCCGCCACTCCGCCCGTCTTACCTGGGCCATGTCATCGCCGATCCCGACCCGTCTTCCGTCCCCCGATCCGCGACAGCCATTCGCATTTGCATAATGAGGCCATAAAATATTTCGCTTGCATCCCACGAACCGCGCAAATTTGCGATAATTTGCGGCAGTTGTCGCGCCTCGATCGCCATATCCAAGTCCCCACGAGTCCATATTTACTGCCACACCCACTGTGGCTACACGCCGAAAAAAATCTCAATTAATTCGAAATATTCTATTTATAAGACGAATTTCCATTTGAATCATATGAAACTGAGGTGAAATGATAGTATAAAAATAAAATAAAATAAAACCTCAATGTATTTGTTTTCCTTTTTTCAACCACATGGAGCCATTATAAAAAGTCAGTCACACGTTTGTCACTGTGTAAATCAGAGACTTGCCACACCTGACATCTCGTAAAAAACTCATTAAATAATGGCCCTCGTTGGCGAGCTGATCGAAATTTTAATTAATCAGCGGAGCTCGGCAGCACTCTCTCCCCGCTCCTCGTCGTCGTGCCCCTCACCCTTTCTAGGACCGAATACCTGGCTTCTGATACCTGATTATCCCGCCACCCGCCCACAATTTGAGCGAGAGTCAGCCCGCACCTCCTGAGCCTGCAGCTCGGTGAGGAGGCATCGATAATTGGATTAAATGCGCCGATCCGCGGGACAAGATCCTCGGATCGGTTAGATCCGGGCCAGATCCCTCGGATTTCCACGGCTTTTCGATCGGGCTTAGGCTCGGGTCTTGCCATGATCCTCCGCCGCCGATGTTCTGCCAGCAACTGATCTGCGATCTGCGACTAAGCAGCGCAAATAGTTGCCAAATATTTATTGGCATTTGATTAAGTCTAGGGATTAGCGAACGGAAGTTGAACCTCAGAGTGCTGGTTTGAGGAACTAGTTATTTATATACACCAATTAACAATTCCTTGCCCAGAAACCCATCCAGTGTCAAAATGATGCTCTCTGTGCACCAAATCCGCGCCATTAAAATTCAATTTCATCTTCCCTTTCGGCCAGACAAACACGAGAGTGTCACGACCGGAAACCCTTTCGATTGCGAGTGGAAATTTTAATTAAATCAGTGCCGAAAATGCTCAATTATTAAAACAAATAAAGCCAATTAGCTGTGTCAACACGGAGCGATGGCAGTTGCCTGGTGTCTGGGCTCTGGGCGCTGGAATGGTGCCCAACCTGGCCAACCCTTGTGGCAATTATGCCAGCGCTAAACGTCCCCCGCTATGCCCCCGCATCCGGCCATTGCAAAGTCCGCACAGACGCGAGGCTGTTTTAATTGACACTGAGAAGCCGTCGCCATCATCATCCTCATCTTCAGCCTGAGAGCGCCTAGTAAAAAACGCTAACGAGACGGGCGCTCACTGATACAGTAATGAGTATCTTGCAGATACTTTGGCGGATTAGAGTGGGGCGCTTACGCATTAGCACAGAACTCTCCGGCGGCCATTTCGAGGGTTGTTATTCTTTTATGGAATATTTAAAAAAAGGTTTTATATGTCAAAAACACGGAGGATGCTACTTTTGTGGTTAGAAAAAACCAAAAGTGTTGGGCTTCAGACTTGTGATCAGAGGGCAATGGCAAAAGATACTTTTGTATCTTTGTATCTACTATCGAAAGGGTATATCCTAGATATCCGCATATTTCCATGCACATTTCCACAGTGCTGGAATATAATAGATGGGTCCTCTCTCAGTGTGACAGAGACAGCAGCACTCAGACACAGTAAGTATCTCCTCTTCCTCCCCTTCCCCTTTTCGGTGCCCCCCGCCGCCCGGCGAGTGCCTCTGGCAAAGCCGTGCAAAGTACTCCTGATAATGAGCTCCATCTCGTTGGCAATTATTAAATGAATTGGATTTATACGCCGCTGCAGCACCCCTGCGCCTCCCCCTCCAATGCCCTGCCGCCCTGCCGCTCACTCCAATGGTTCAACCCCCTTGTTAGCAGCTGTCACGTAGTGTCGTCTCGCTCGCTGCCACGCAGATACGGCCAACAGCCAATCACCGACAGCTGCCGCCGTTTATCTCGCTCGCCGGCGCTGTTGTGGAACATGGAAACTCTTCATGTGGATCGCATTTCCCATGTGCGCCTGGGACAACAACAGCCACGCTGCGAGATGCAGACAATTCCACTGGAAGGAGGTCATTTTGGGCGACTTTAATTAGTTTGCTTTTAAATGCAAAATAGTACTTCTGCTTACCGGAAAAGCAGTACTTTAAGTGAATACTGTGGGCCATATCAGAGGGATACCGAAGCGGATATTTCGAAAATTATTATTAACTCGTTAACTGTTAAACATGAATTAAACCTAATGAAAGGAGCGACATTTAATTAAATACTAAGAGTCTTTTCTTTGATTTGTATTATATATTTCCTATAATAGATTTTGTATTTAATTGGATTTGATCTTGTCTTGGTATGAATATGAATATGTATATAGCTGGTAACGAGTCCGTTTTTCCCTAAGCTAAAAAAGTTTGCATTACCGCTAAAAATCCTCCAAGTTTGTAGGGATTTAATATTTCAGTGCTTGTATCACCGATAACCCCGATTTTAAATCTATAATTTTAGCTCGGCTAAAAGGTATATGCCGAAATAGATTCCTGCTCACTTTTCCGATCCACGAAAGTAAACTCCTCAAACTTCCACGGACTGATGGTAATCCCGGGCCATAATGTATAGTCCCTTATCTCTGCTTGGACCCTCCTTCTGGCCGTATATCAAGTGCGATAAATGCCAAAAATCCGCCCCGAAAGCCATTGATTGGCGATCGATAACCTTTCGCGTGATGGAGCGGCCATAAAGCGCTCTCCCAGAGCTCATTGTCTGACTAATTAAATGATTTATCCCGAAACGTGAGGCCTGTGTCTGTGTCCGTGCCAGCCTGCCCGCCTGCCCGCCTGCCCGCCGATGGGAGGGAAATACAGAAAATACAGAAATAAAGAGCAAAAACCAATTACAATTACCGCACCCAGAGGTGCCACACGGATACAGATACAGATACAGATACAGGCTGCATCTGAGGCAGCAACTGCTCCTCCATCGAATCGACGGCGAAGCCTTATCTAGATGCATACAAATCCAGCCAAGCGCACGTCAATTTATTCCAGCCAGCCAGCCAGCTCTCGGCCCAGCTCCCTCGGCCAACATCCATTCATGGCCAGAAGAGGAGGCAAGAGCGCCTCTGTGTGTACATTTACCTATGTTGGCGCTGCATGTTTTATACCTCCTCCTGCATCTTTAACGAGGTGTTTATTTTCACAACTCACAGCCGGCGGATGAGGATGAGTGCTGAAACTGAAGCCCAAGCTGACCAGCCACAGCTACAGATGCATATGAATCCGTGAGTGCGCCAGAGTAGTTGCATCTGTGTCGGTGTCGGTATCTGAGTTGGTGTCGGTGTCGGTGTCGGTGCCGGTGCTGTGGAGCAGAAGGTGTAGAAACCAAGTTACCGCCCATTTTCGTGTTCCAGTGCCTTCTCGGCCAACATCATGCAGATGCCAATTCGAGCCAATTCCAAATGGTGAAGTATCCAAGGGCCGGGGATTGGGATTGGGTGGGGAGTGTATCTGAGGCTTGGAAAGGGAGTGGAAAGGGGGCAGCGAGCAGGGCTCGGCTCGCTCCGACGACGGGGCGTCTAAGCTATATGAATATAAGCGATGACGTTGATGCCAGTGCACAGTGGAGTGGGACAGCAGAACCCGAATAAGAAAACAAAACCTGCATTGATTTCCGATTTGCTCCGCTCACAAATTGTGCCTCAATGGTACTTCTTGATGCTCGTTTCTGTATTATGCTGCGAGACACCCCAGATTATTAATATTTGTCTTTAAAAATGTATTAATTAATTAATTAAAATAATTCAAAAATTGAAATCTTAAATGTATAATTTCTAGTGGGTAGACCAAGAAATGCTTACCCGAAAATATTCTTGGAATATTATTGTTTCCCATGGAAAGACCTAAACCTACCCACTGTGCCAGCCCCCTGCCTCCACCCCGCCTGCTCCCCAGTCAGACCCCTAGCCAACCCGCTTGGCACTAAAACCACAAACGCTTTAATGATGCTGTTTTGTTTAGCGCAAATTGTTTGTTTCGCTGTCATAAACTGGTGCGAAAATGGCCAAGAGAGCGGGTGAGAGCAGCAGCCCACGCACACACTCGCACGCCGAGAGAGAGTGTGCGCGAGAGAGAAAGGAGGTGGTTCCCTCGGTGGAGCTGAGCAGGTTTCGAGTGTGTGCGGGGAGTTATCTCGGCGCTGCTTTGGCGCAGGCGCAGTGCCACCCCCGTGCGAGTGGGACGGCAGCTGTGCCGTGTGCTCCACTGGAAGCGCAAGAAGAAGCAGCGCGGGCCCCACAAGCCTTCCGTAAGTTGTGAACGCGCCACTCGAGCCATAACGCTCAGCGTGAGAGCCACGCAGCGATTCGCCGACGCCCCCACGAAAAAGAGAGGGCGCTGAAAGAGAGAGAGGAAGAGCCGGCAGAGTGGAGCGAACAATTAGACGCCTTTAGACGCTCCATAATGCTAATGGCGTTGACAGTGCTCATCATCAGGGCAGCGCGGCAACCGCAGACACAGCAGACGCTTCGTTACTGTTACAGTCATCACCGTCAATCGCCGCCGTCAATCGTTTATCGAAGCGGTACGGTCACGCTTGGCTCGCCGCGCCGCCACCGTCGCTCCAGTTTATCAATGTCAAGCCGACGGATGCCGACCGCCGGAGCCGCTGGAGCATTACCATTACGGATGCCGATACCGCCGATACCGCTACGGATGCCGCTGGCCATCTAGTTGTCCAGTCTATCTAGTGATCCAGTTATCCGCGGACAGTGCGTGTGTGTTTCCCAGCGAGTGACTACTGTACGCGACCGAAGTTCAAAAGCCCCTGCAAACCCCTTAAAAAAGTTCGCCAGCGATCTATCCCCTGTTTCCGTTATTGACTTGATCGCTTTGAGGGATTAATTGCCTTGTCCTTTGATTCTAAAACTAATAGGGTTGAAGTTTATTATTTAACCCAGACAAATTTAAGTCTTACATTTTGCAAACCTCTATTAGACCATCTTAATCACAAGCAAGTTGATCATATATTCAATATATAATTCCATTTGTTTCCTGAACTCTCAATTCAAACTGGAAGGTTTCTGTACACTTTCCTTATCTTTTAAATTATTTAATTTATATATATTCAGATTTTCCTAAAAATCCCTTAGACCTCGATTGAATTCGAAATGGAAACAGGAGCTAGACAAAATTTAAAGTCCGTGTACTTATAACCCAATTCGACTTGCAGAGACTTCAACTTGGGATAGATCGAGATTTGAGAAGTTGGACTGTATTTTATTTATTATTTAATCAATTAAACCGTTAAACAAATGGTCACCTGCGGCCGACAAACGTTCAACATGCTGCCCATGGCGCCGACGAGTCCTTTTGTCAGCAGCAGCTCCTCAGCTGCCTCTGCTGCTGCCTCCACATCCGTGCCCGTGTCCTGTTCCACCGCCTCCGCGAGCAGCAAGCCCAAGCTGGCCTTCAGCATCGACTCGATCGTGGGAGCGGACTCCGTTCGGACTCCATCCGCTCCGCTGAGGGTCAGCGTAATATCCTCGCCGGCCCAGCGCAGCGAGAGTCCGGCGTCGCCCAGGAACACGAGCACGCGGTCGCCACGCGGGTTCATCTATTGTCGGCGCAGGGATTCCCTGGACCGATCGCGCAGTCCGCCCAGGTCGCCAGCCAGTCGGTCGCCAACGCCCGCGCCTACGCCTCCGAGCACGGGAGCGAAGGCCACTGGCGCCACCCCGCAGACCGCCGGAGATCCTCCGCCAGGAACCCTCATCCGTCCCATGCCGTTGCCGGCGCCAAGTCTAGCTTTAATCCAGAACCGCACCTCGCCGAACTCGATGGCAGTGCGAGTGGCGGCCGGACCGCCGCATCCGCCACCGCCTCCGTTCCTCGCCGCCCAGTTTCAAATGGCCGCCGCACTGGCTCATCACCACCAGCAACAACAGCAGCAGCAGCATCAGCAACAGCACCAGCACCCCCATCCGCCCGTGCCAACAGGACCGCCACATGGTCCGCCCCCCCATCTGCCGCCCGGCCAGATACCCATTGGAATCTTCCCGGGCGGACCCCATCCGGGCCATCCGCCACCACACGGTCACCACCCCTTCGCGACTGCTCCACACCTAATCCGCGACAGCTATCCGCTGTACCCGTGGCTCCTCAGCCGGCACGGACGGATCTTTCCGCGCTTCCCGGGCAGTAAGTAAATATTGAGAATTACTAGTTTAAATATTGAACATAGAATATAATATTATACCACAAATAATAGTTCAAAGTAATATTTAATTAAGCATTCTACGTCCCTAAAGGCAGTTCTCTCTCAGTGCTATCAGTATTTAAAAACTTTAGCCTACATAGGCTCGATTTAATGGGTTAAACTATTAAGGCTACTCGTAATTATAGGTCTCCTCCAAAATCACTTTTCTAGACGTGAGAATTGTAAACATATGCATATTAGGTAAATCTGCAATTAAAATCGATTGATTGAAAAGCATGTGTGGTTATCGAGCTGACTCAACAATTACGTATAATTGATTTATTATTTAGGATGAATTTTAAAATACCGGTTGTGAAAAGGTAGTAAATCAATTTATGGCAACTTAAGTTAATTATGTGTAATAAGAACTTAAATTATTACCGGGCTTGCTTAAATTAACTATGGATTATTCAGTTGATTTACGCGAATAATAATATGGAAATTCAATGCTCCACCATAAAAACATCAAGAAGTTTATTTGTATATTTATTCACTGAGATTTTGCCAGAAAGGCAAGCGAACTTAAAGACAATAATATTCAAATTAAAAATAATAAGTTGTTTAATATTCGAAAGAGTTAAAAATTCTAATACGTTTTCATATATTTTTGGAGAAGTTTGAAGGGCCTCAATGTGGACTCAAAACCTGAAACGAATGCTCTGGACAAATACCAGTTTTTGTAAATATTTTCGCTCTAGCAAACTCGATTTCTTCTAGTCATTATGGCCATTTCAAATGGCCGTCGAAAGACCGAGAAACCACACCTAAAACTCCCATTCCAACCCCTTCGGCCCGATCCGATCCGATTCTCCCGCCGCCACTATAATAGAGAGAACCTCAATCAAGCAATTATTCAGTTATCGCTGCTGTTGCCGCTCTTGTATATAATTAAAGTTAAATAAGCAAATGGCAAACATTTATTACAAGTTAATTAGACGTGGATCGGCCTCATCATCATCAGCGGGACAGGGACGGCGACAGTCGGTCGGTGATGGCGGGAGAAAGGCACTCCGAGCTGCGCCGAACCAAACCCATTTTGATAACTATTTCCAAACAAATTACATTTTAATTAAATTGTTTAAACAACATTACACACATCGTTAGGTCAAGCAGCGTACCTAAATGGCCAGCCAAGTGTGTGAGTGTGTGCGAGAGTGTGTGAGTGTGAGCGAGTGTGTGCATTGCGGAGTCGAAATCACCATTAATGGCCAACAGACGGCGCCAGTTGCCGGGCCCATGTGGCGTATGTGTAACAGATACACTGCAAGAGAAGCACTTTACATAAAAATGCACTGTTGAAGATACATACGTTTTTGAATGGTACTTCACTGGCCACTTAGTAAATATTATAGCCAAGAATTATTTTAAGTTTAATAATATCCAAATGCATGCTTAAAATGCTTATTTATATCCAAAATAGTTAATAGCAAAAGGTTAGCCGAGAACCTTTGTTTAGCAATCAGTATATTAAAGAAAATCGATAGGTATTTTATTAATTTCATTTTGAATTAAGAGTCACTCTTTATTAATCAAATGTTCTGTTCTGTTCCTAATAACATTTTTTCTCTGTACACCCCATAAAGAGTGCAACGAGTGAAATGTTAATGCGTTTTTAATTGAGGTTTTGGGGCAGCGAAGCAAGGAACCCAAGAACGAAAAAATAATGCAGAGATAGAAAATAAAGAGCAACCGCAAAGCGCATCTCAAAAACATTGTCATTTATTACTCTTTAGCTACATTTTTTTCGTTCGCTGCTCTCATATCTCATAATTACCATTTGAATTTTCATGCCGTGTTGTTTCCCGGACTCTGCCATGTTTTTGTGTACTTTTATCGTGTTGAGTTTGGGCTGGTAAATGGAAATAATTTTCGGCACACTCACACACTCTGCCGCCTTTCACCTGCTGAGGTGTACGTATCCCCGTTACGCCTTAATTATGTTGTACGCTGTTTCATTATTTTCTCCCTTTTCCCATTTCCCGCGCGGCTTCTGCGTTTCTCCCACTTTCTGCCTGTAATTTTCGCTTGATTTATGAACGTGAAATGTCAATGTTTCGCATAACGATTTCATTAATTGTAAATGTTTTCCTCTTCGTTTGTTTTGTGGCCCATGAGTGAGTAATGCCCGGTTACTTGGTCAGTTGTCTTGGGGATCGTGATCCGGAGATAGTGGGTCCGGTGTTCAAGGCGCTGCTGATGCAGCAGTAACTCAATTCTGACTGCACGTGCTGCTCCTATTTCTGGGCGTTGCCCTTCTAACAAAGCTAAAAAAGGGTTAGAGGGTCTACTATCTAAATTATAATTAAGGGTTCCAGTTAAACCCAATTCCCCGTTTTATATAGGATGATAATAGGGGAATCCTAAGCGATAGAACTTATACCAACACGATTGATACTATTTCCAATTATGTTCAAGTATCAATATCTTTATTTATCGAATTAAATTGTTGTGAAGAAAAACTAGTTCAAAAGCTAAGTTAGCCTTATTTAATGGCTGCTTGCCTGTTCCATATTTGACCTTACTTTTTGAGCGAGTCGTACAGTCAATAAACTGGATAACTGAAGCGATTTAGTACGTGATTCAATTTCGCAGTTAATTATATAGTTTTTTTGGGTAACTACCATGACAGATTTATGGGTTTCCCCATTTGTAATTATTTTGTAAGACTTAGTATACTTATTATTGTATTACTCACCAAAAAATCTACAAACTTAATAGATACATTTAATCCCAATCTCCTACCCCAACTGCCTCATTGATAGAGTCATCCCAGCAAACCCACTGCACCATTATACATTATTTTCCAACTGCAAATGACGTTTCCCATCGCCTGTCACGGCGCTTGATTTCAATTATCGATTTCGAGTCAACGTCCTCGCGGAATGCAGCGCTACCGATGCAATAAATTAATGAAAAAATCATGAGAGCATAAGAATTAAGCCCTAACTCCATAAAGAAGCAAACAAAACACAATTGCACACAGCGCTAACGAAACGTAAGTGATAAATAATAAGGCGAACAAAAAGAGCCAGGACAGTCGGACAAACGAAATCGAAACGATCGCTATCGCCCTGATCCATCAGGGGCTGAAAAAATAAGTATATATATAAAAAAATGACAGCTGACAAGGGTGTGAGCAGGAGTAGCGAGCAGCAGCAAACACGGCCAGCAGCCGAGAGCGGACACATCAATTAATTGTCAATTGCGCGTATTTTCGCACGGCGGTTTCCTTTGTGCCCGCACCTAAAAAACAACACACACTTCATTGAGAGATGCTGCAAGAGCTAGGGAAAAAATAATTAAGTGGCCATTGTGAGAGCGGCGGCATTATCAATTATGGAGTTACACGGAAAGAAAATCAGAGGTTGGCAGTATATCCTGCACAGTTCTGGCACTTCCCTTAGCACTTATTGGTTTCTAAATCAAAGAAACGCTCTGAATTCATGTGAACTCAATATCAAAACGTGCAGGTTTCGGTAAGAGAAAAGAGAACCCAACTTCACCAGATAGTTTTATTTACAGTGCAGAAGACACCGATATAGTGACGCTCCTAAGGCGCTGGGCAGTCGTGTATCTTGTAGCTACATTGTTAGCTGTCAAATGTAACAAATGTCAAGCGATTCGTAAAAAAAGAACAGAAACTAGATCACTCTCCGCTCCCGGCAATCGTTTGTCAAGTTCATAGCAAAAACCAGGCACGCACGTCGGAGCCAGGCCGCAGCATCCCGCAGCATCCCGCAGTCAGTCAGTCAGTCAGCCAGCCAGTCGCATCTGTCAGTTACTCAGGCCCATTGGAAATCGATGGCTCGAGGCTGCATTTATGAAGTGTCGAGCTGACAAGTTCTGGTGTCCCTCTGGCCGGGTCCTTTGTCTTGCGCTAACAAGATACAATGCACGAGTTACAAGATACCAGATACGATTCTGGGCTGCATCTAATAGCTTCGCGCCCTTTCCTTTCCGTTTATTAGCTGTTTACTTTCCTAGAGGCTCAGCCACTGTTTTGTGTGCCGAGCGGACTAGGGACTTCCTGCCTCCGGAATCGATTCGATTCCATTCTGTACGTCAATATTTATTTAGTAATTGGCACACCTTGTAGCTTAGGCCTGGTCGCCAAATGATATCACAACAAGTCGGTTAGGCGAAGAATGCTTAGCTGGGGATCAGTTTTCGCACTGGGATTAGAGGTGTCTTGTAAAAACAGAGCTCCCAGGGATCGATCCTGCCAAGCTACCCTCCTTCTGAGACTAAAGGTGGAATTTTAAGATGACAGTTTCATGTGTATTTTCTTAGATACGGATTGTGTTCCTTTCGAGAAAAGTCATATCGGCTAAAAGGAATTCATTTACTTTGCAGATAACAAGGTCTCTTTACCTTATAGCTTAGGTCGAGGTTAAGGAAATGAAAAGAAGATAGTGCAGATTCATCAATAAATATATTTGAACCTGTAATAATATCATTTATAGTTCTCATTTATTATTTAGTTATTATTTAGTTATAGTTTATCATTTATAGTTATATTTATCTATAAAGAATACTAATACTATACACTGCTTTCATATGAAGCCTTTGTTCTGGTATAAGAAGCCCATCACTCTGGCAAAGCCCAAGCAGACTCTTCTGCTCTTCCCCCAGAAATCTCGGCTGCATCGCGCACAGTAGCTTCTGGCTCATATCAATATTCAAATTGTGGCTCAATTGAAAATTTCTTAACTCGCAACGCGAAAGCGGCGTTTGGAGTTGGCCCGGAGCGAGGTGGGAACTGGAGGGAGCTGGGCTCCCCAGAAATCGTGATAAACGTCAAAATATCACGTTGTGCCGCTGGAAAGGAGAGAAGAACAATGGTCGGTCCTCCAGCTCCTGCTGCTCCTCCCAAAGAGGCGTCGTTGGCGGCTTTTAGGCGCGCTAAAGTGTTCGGCTTGGCGTCCAGGGAAAGAGGAAGGCCAGCTGAGCTGAGCCGCGCTGAGCAGTGCTCCAAGCCGGCCAAGACTCGGCCGGCCAATTGTTTTGGCCTTATCAGCGATTCCGATTCCGATTCCGGGACATGGCCCGGACACAGCGCCGACAGCGGCACGAACCAGAAGCCTTTTGTGTTCGCTCCGGTGGCCCATGTCTGGAAATTTGTTTATTGTTTTGTAATGAGCGTGTTGTGCAACATGTGGAGGGGAGGTGAGGTGAGCTGGCTCTGAGGGTGCCGTGCGGCATCTTTGCCCAGCGGCATTCGCGGAATTCATAATCAGCAATTTGAGACGCAGCGTCATCTAATTGGCAGAGGAGAGCCAGAAAGGGACGGCTTGGGATCAGGCTCTGATGCCCAGGAGGAAATTCTAGGATTGCTAACCTAGTATAAATAAAGCTTACTAAAACCGTGCAGGATCTAATATATTAAATTGTAACAAAAGTATAAATAAAGCATTCTGAAGTCGATTCCCCCTCGATCTCTTGCAGATTTCCTGTTCCAGCCATTCCGCAAGCCAAAGCGCGTTCGCACCGCCTTCTCGCCGACGCAGCTGCTCAAGCTGGAGCATGCCTTCGAGGGAAACCACTACGTGGTGGGGGCAGAGCGCAAGCAGTTGGCCCAGGGACTCAGCCTGACCGAGACGCAGGTGAGTTGGGGTACTGGGTGGCCACTGGCCCGGACCTTGCTCTCTTAATGCGCATCAAATTCAATAAGCAACCCTTGCCACCGCCCGATCAACCCCTTCGCTGTGCCCGTGGGTTAGGGTAAAGTGATTGCATGTCGGCTGGTCGTTAGCCCAAGAAGTGCCGGAGTTACTGAGTTATTAGCGCCACGAGGGGCGGTACTGGGGTTAGGGGATGGGAACGGGAACGGGAACGGGACCGGCACTTGACTCCGGCGCACCCCCGGGGCATAGCAGGGAGGCAGGCCGTAAATAGAATTAAAAGACTCGTTAAACTTATTTACGACCTGCCGAAAAAGGAAAACAAAGGCCAGGCGGAAGGGTTAGAGAGCGGAGCCCAGAGCGGGCCCTCCCCGGAGGACTACCCCAAGCTCAGCTGTTCTTGGTTGTGCTGCAAGGAAATATATTGATACTAAGTGGGGGCCATTATCGAAGGGGGCTCAAATAAAAGCTAGCTTTAAGCCTCCAAATACTCTTAGTTGAGTGCTAACCCATCTTCCTTCTAATTTCCCACCCACCCAAGGTCAAGGTGTGGTTCCAGAACCGCCGGACCAAGCACAAGCGGATGCAGCAGGAGGGCGGCGATGGCAGCGACACCAAGAGCAACAAGGGCAGTTCCTCGGGCGGAGGAGGCGGTGGCGATGGCGAGGACGATGGCAAGCACGACGGCTCCGGGTCCCAGCATAGCTACGAGGACGCCGAGGATCCGGAGGAGGACGACGAGATCGAGGAGGACGACGACGAGGACGAGGTGATCGACATGGACGACTATGGCAGCGAAATGGACGCCGAGGAGCACCAACGGCTGCGGGAGCAGTTCCAGCAGCAGCTGGCCCAGCATCAGCAGCAGTTCCTCCAGCAGGGCGGCGCCGGCGGCGACTCGTCTCCTGCCGCCCTCAGTCCACAGCAGCAGCATCAGTTGCTGCAGCAGCACCAGCAACACCTGCAGCAGCAACACCAGCAGCAGCACTTCCTGCAACAGCAGCAGCAACTCTACCTAAGGGAGCGGGAGCGGGAGCGCGAGCGGGAAAGGGATCGGGACCGCGACCGGGAGCGGGATCGGGAGCGGGAAAAGCAGTAACTATCAGTTTGCCAAGCATCCAACGCCGTTATTTTGTGTTCCTTGAATATCTTGTAAATTATTTGTCAACTGTATAGATTAATTTAAATTGTTTACTACCTAACGCATAAATAATAACGAGATGATTAATAATGGGGGAGAGTTCTGATTACTTGGAAGAGGATCGAAAGAGCTCTGTCTCTCCAAAATTCGAGGTGCGATGCGTAGCTATATGCCCAGATCCTGTATCGACATGGAGTATAGACCCACATATGACATCTATTTATCGGCTACTGCCTGGCATTGCATGATAAACTCATTACCTGTCCACGATAAATATCGATCAGCTGCCAAGCCTTCATCGCAATCACTCTTCGGTGGCGCAAAGGGTCCCAAAATAATACTGCTAACAAGGCTTTCCCTTATTGAGTTGTTGATGGAAACCCACTGCTCCTCCTCCGCGTCCCCTCCACCCCTTCTGGCAGTAAAAAGCGCAATCAACAATTACGAATTACGGTCTCATAAAGCGGCCAGAAATAAATGTCAGCCGCCGCTGCTATCGACGACTGAAAATGCCGAAATTGATTGCCGCGGCCGAGAAATTGATATTCGAAATGCAAAGATGGCCCATAAAGTATGTTTGCTGTACGGATACGTCTCGGGGCTGATATATGCATGTGGAGCGACCTGGAGCTAATGGCCCGGCAATTTGGGGTTCATTTAAAGCGAAACGGCGGACTAAACCAAAATTAAACTGACAAAATGGGAAGAGAGATCTGGCTGAAAGAATATATGCGAGGCCGCCTGGAAAAAATGCCACAAACTCGTAAATATATCTTATAGAGTTTTTCGAGTTGGCTCGGCTTAGGTTTTCCGTTTCCGAGGCCCTGCAAAAAGTTCAAGGTAATTGCCGTTGTCAAAGCAGCAGAGCAACGAAAAGTGGGCGGGCCCGTGAAAACTTGGCCAACAATTTATGGGCCACTTGACTACAAGCAAAGGGTGTTGAGGTTGCACGCGAGCAATCAGCAGAAGCAGAACCCGACCCATAACCATATCGGGGAGTATATAGTGTACATATCACGGGGGTGCATGGAGTATTCTAGTATTTTGCATAAACGATGTGAGAATTACTTAATTGCAGCTGGAAAGGGGTCCCTGCCCACACGAGCAATTATATATATCAGTTGGTCGTCCGTGTTTCCTCCGTGAGCTGCAAATTGGCGAGTCTCTCTAGGCTCGATCCACGAAATGAAGTTGTCTAGCCGCGACACCTGCTCGGGACTTGGATTGGGACTCCGCCGGCTCCTGGTGGCCACTCGAAGGTGGCATCCGGAGGAGGAGTCGGGTTGGAGTCCCTCGATTGTTTGTCGCTCTGATGGCTAACATTTTGGCAAATATGTTCATTGGACTGCAGCTCAGGAGTGGAATTCGGTCAACATGTTGCTGGTTATGTCAGCCAACAGTGGAAAAGTAAGTAGATGTATGTAAACACACAATTAATAGCGCCGCTCCTTTAGATGTATTGAATTTGCATTTACTTTCAGTTCAGATATACAAAATATTGATTTTATTCTCTCCTTTCTAAAGCTCTCTAATGGTTTTACTTTTCCACTTACCTTTGCTAAAGCCTTATTATTAATGCATTTTTCCAGCTGCTGCAATTTGTTGTTCAAAGATTGCTTGGTTTTAATAGCTTATTCATCTAGGTAAGCCTTTCAAGTAAATGATAATGAATATTGTTATTATCTTTATCGACATTATTTTGTGGTTCATTTGCCCTTACTTTTTGAATCCTTTAACATTATCTGCTGTACTAAAGTGCATTGCTAAATCGACTTTCCACCTGGGTTTTCCTCGGGGGTTTTCCGTTGGCGAACCCTTTACTTCCTTCGTTTGATTTTGGCGTGTCTGCCAGCCGCGATTGCGATGACTATGACGAAGACAAAGACGATGGCTGGCCGATGACTTTGAAAACAAAGCGAAAGGGAAATGGCTTTCAGGCGAGGCACTTGGAGCATATTAAGGGCGTCATTAGTTCCCCAGGCACTGCAAATTTGACAGGTGCCAGGGAGGGGCGAGGCGGTGAGTCGTCTGACGGCCTGACACTTGCTGCAGTGCAGCAGCAGTTGCAGCACCAGTACAGCACAGCAGCGACATTAACCCTTACCCCTTGTGTTTCCAGCTAAAAATAGTAGTTGCCCTTGAAGTGAATATTATTTGTACAAGACTTATTTTTTATTTATATTAAAGGGCTATTCAATCGTCTTTTAATGAAACGTGGCCTGCTCATTGATTTTTATGATAATTAAGCTCAACTCAAGATTCTTCACTGTCTTATTAAATAAATACTAATTTATTACTAGCCCTATTAGCCCTCTCTGAAAACCACAATTACTGGAAGTCTCAGCATTTAAGAACAAATACATTACATACTTTTTGAAACGATCCCAACGGCCTTTAGGGGGTTAAGGGGAAACGAACGTGCTGGCAACGGCGTAGGCGTCGCTCGCTGTTATTGTTGGCCGGGGGCCCGAGCTATTCAGCTATTTAGCGGCAATTTGTATGGGAAAATGCTTGCCAAATGTAAACGGAATTGCAGTTTAAACCTCATTTGGCGCACATCGTGGGCGGTCGGTGGAGAAGCGATATCGGGCGGCGATGGCAGTAACGGCAGCAGTACCTGGAACAGCAGTTAACGTTTAGCAGGCTACGTTTAATAATTGCAAAGTGCTGGCCTCGGTCGCCTTCGTTTCCAGGCCGTAAATCAGCGATTTCTCAGCTCTCAGCCCAGCTCAGTCTCGGCAGTGGCTGTGGCTGTGGCTGTGGCGCCTCCTGTTCGCTGGCCCATAAATTTAATTGAAACACTGGGCCAAAAGAGAGGAGTTCCAAATGCCCAATAGCGAATGCCAAATAGCAAATACCAATCGAAGCCGAAGCCGAGGAGTTGCCCGAGAGGCTGAGGCGTCAATTGGCAAATTGGTTTCCTTGTCAGCCAGCAGGAAAAGTTAATTTTCTCGCCGCCATAAATAACACGCTGATCGGCTCTGGAAGCAAAGGATCAGGAGCAGTGATCCCATCTCCCAATGGGAACCTCTCCCTGGCAGGTGGCATGGGTGCTGTCCGGTACGATTCCAATTGCAATTCCTCGGGACTTCGGACCACGTTTTGTAATGCCTTTTTAATTGGAAATGCACACCACAGCACGCTGATGACGACGCCCCGAACTGCTGCCAGTTTTGCCATTACGTAATTGCAATTTAATGATCGGCTCGGCGAAAAGTCAACAAATATTTGCGAATAAACATTAATTAAGAAGCGAATACCCTAGGGCACTCGGGAATATTAATTATAAGGCTGACTCTTTTTAAAACTACATTTTCCCAACGAATTTCTTTTTTAAAGCCAATTTTCTTAGCCTACATTATCGACAGCAATTAAAACTCTTGTTCTTGTTAAGAGTGAATCTTCCTACCAATGATTAACAATAATAAATAATAACCTTTTAAAGGTTAATTTCATATGTCATTTAATAGGAGATTTAATATTATTCGTTGGAGCTTTGTAACTTTATTAAATGCAAGTATCTATAAACATTCTATATATAAATTTAGATAGATATAGACATATGTTTAAAGGACCTTACTATTTTTTTGGTAATATTTCTATTTTGAGGTAATTCGATCCATATATTTTATTGCCATAAATTATCAACTTATGGCCAGAAATAATTAGTAAAAAACATGTTTAATTCTGATAAAAATGTTGAATTTTCGGAACCACCAGCAGAGTATCACATATTCACTATAGACATTTTACAAATCAGTTGCCATTGTCCCTCTTTATTGAGCACTATAATAAATTGCCAATTTAGTAAAAATGCAATTACAGTGTACGTTGAGAGGGGTACCCTGGCGAAGCTGCTCCTGGCAGTGTAGGAAGTATAAGTATTACAACCTCTGACAGATTGCCGCACAAATGATTTGTTAATTTCGTATAATTGTGCATTTCTCGGAGTGGAAAATTTATGTGTGGCTGCCCTCATGAGAATTAACATTAATTAGCCACGAATATTTATTTATTTCTGAGCACGCCAACGCCAACGAATTCAATTTGATGCATTTCTTGGGGTTTTGCTTTTGGAGGGAATATTCCCTCATTTTGTGGAAATTAATGAGCGCCCATTTGGCGCGCTCCGCAGCCACGCCCACTCGCTGCACGCGAGCTTATTTCTCCGCTTTTTACTTAGAAGCCGCCTTAGTTATATTTATAAATTAATGGGACGAGATAAATGGCGAGCGATTTGTATTAAAAGACGCTTTTGGAACCCGATTGGGCGCCGCTCTCGGGACTCGTCGTTCTACTTTCAGGGAGGCCCTAGTTTTGGAGAGGGTTCCGAGGAGCAGCAGCAAAGAGTATTTTGTGGGTGTGTTGGCCATGAATCTCTGCGTCGTTTCCATTCCAAGTCCCTTATCCCAGAGGGTGTGGCAATTGGAGCAAGTTTCGGCTGATGAATTGCGGGAGAAATCCTAAATCGGTGGGCCTGTAATGATGATGAGTTCTGATGAGTCATCTCACCAGGCGGATCACCCGGTGAAAGGTCTTCCAGGGAAGTAATACCCGAATTTATTGTGGAAATATAAGATCCAACACAACACCGAGTCCGCCCAAATAGGATAGGAGATATGATAATAAATAGAGCCTTGCATGCTTATTTATGTCTTGTAATTAGACATCGACTGGCAATCCTCCCCCTACAAACATCGTCTTGCTTTGCCCTCTCCCTTCACCAGTTCCTCCCTGAGTTCACCTGGCCGCCCAATTAACTAATTAACCTTCGACCCCCTCCAGACCCGCCCCCAACAAAATCAATAAGTGCATGTGGGCGCCCGACACGCCCCGAACATGAGTGGGGCTCAATTTAAAAGCCATTTCGCTTTGTCGCCGCCGACAAATTGCCGACATTTGCTATTAAAACCTATTCGAAGCCCCTCTGGAAGGGGCTTCTGGCTGAGGGGCCTCTGAATGCAGAAAGTTTTGTGGCACAGTCAATAAATCCGGCGCGCTGAAAGCCAACTACTCGCGTCGGCCAACTACTTTAAAATAATTAATGGGTGCGGCCCCGCAGCAGCGACCGAAGTTAGCCAAGTTTCGCCGCTGACAATTGGCTAAATTATGGGGTCGCAGTTGATCGCAGTTGGAACGCGGGCCTAGGACAGCTGACACCTGTCCCCCACCCATGGCTCCGACAGAGCTCGATGAATGCCGAATCAAAGCCACAACAGCTGCCACATTGAGCCGCTTAATTAACACATTTCCCGCAGCCACCGCTCATTAGGGGAAATCTGGCAAATTGCCAAACGAATTGGACGAATTGGGGATTAGGCGCCGAGGGAAAATCTGGGTCAACATAACATTGGTAGCACCTGCTGGAAGCTGGAAAAGGGTACAAGGATCTAGGGGTGCTTATTTAAGAATTCTTAGAAAGAAACGAAATAGTTAGGGACTGCTCAGTCTTAACCACAACCACACACTATTTGCGTGCTGGATACAACTCTTAACCCTTAACACTCGGTCTAAAGGAGGCTCCACCAGCTCGAAGAGGAGGGATCCGGCGCTGTGCTAAATTACGCGGCAGTGCAAATGATGAGTGTGCCTCTGAGCAAGAGCCGTGCAAATAAACTTAAGTTAATTAACTTCTGGTTACATTAATTTATGCAGCATGATTAATTGCCCCGAAAACGAGCTGCCTGCCATGTTGGCCTCGAAATCGGGCTCCGAACGGGGCCCAGAGCCCCAGAGCCCCAGAGCCGGTGATCGGGATCGGGGCGACTGGATGTGCGATGTGCGATGTGCGATGGCCAATGGTCGATGGTCAGCGGACTACGGACACTGGACGGTGGCTGGCACGTCACCCGGCGGCCTGTCAGCGTTGCCTGCTACCGGGAGGCAAGAGCCGAGACGTCGACGTCTCGGCTGCCATAACTCAAGCTGTTCGATGCACTGCAAAATGAGTTGAAATAGTGTAATTCAAAGAACAATTGTGCACTATATTTTATTTCCGTAGCTTACTTATAAGAAATCGAATATTTATACACATATTTTTAAAGGGAAATTATATGTTGCACACCAATTGTGCTAAGTGCATGCGATTCGCTTCGCTGCTGCAATTTCGCACGCAGTTCCATTTTGGCGATCGGCGACCTCCGGGAAAGGGGTGCGGAGTGGGTTGGGGTAGGGGTACAGCAACCAGTTGAAAACGCCATTGGTCATTTGCAGCAACAACAGCAGCAACAGAAACGCAACAGCAACAGCAGCAGCAGCGCCGGCCATTAAAATGACATAGAGCCACAAGACGAGGCACGAAGTTCCACCAAGGAGTCAGTTGGCCGGGCCAGGGGAGGGGAGCTTGGACTGGGACTGGAACTAAGCCTGAGATGGGGACTGGACGGAGACGTCGTGGCCACAATTCTTAGCCCAAACACATAGCTCTCGGGGCCAGCATGTGTTAATGCCCGCCAATGACTCCCGACTCTCGGGACTCTTGGGGCTCTGGAGCCGGGACTGACCAACAATTAAATTCAAATTAACCCAAACACTGGCCCAGACAGTACGGGCGCCTGCTCCTAGCCAAGAGCAAGTCGGGTGGATTTATTTGCCAGCCACAAGCCACAAACAGCTGCCCAATTGGAGGAGAAGCCATCAATAGATTATCCAAATGAGGCATAATCTGGCCATAAGTGATTATAGGGCTTGCACAGGGAGATTGATCAGGAAGCCGATCCAGAGGTGCTCCAGAACTAACAACACATTCAGAGATAAGCCTGGAATAATTTACTTTTAAGCTGGAAAGATGAATAATATAGTATGGCGTCTTCTAGAGACAGTAATTATGAATTAAGTACCTCCCAAATAATATGCAAAGTCTCGCCCTCGATGAAGGCGTAACATGTCGCTTGTTGTTCTTCTCAAATGTCAAGTCAAGGCCAAAATACCCGGCCTTAAGGCCATGTCCCCCGGATTCGGTTCACTCTCGACCCGAAGTCCGCTTCGCAAATGAGTTTATCTGCGGCCGCCGGTGTCAGGAACAATTCTGGATTCGCAAAAGCCTTTTAACTGCCTGCAAATTTATGTCTCAGCTTAAGAAAACACTAAATGAGTGCCATGCATTTTTTTTAATCGCACGCAGCAGCAGCGAGGCAACACAACAACTAATTAGACATGTTAAAGAACTTGTTCGGACTCTTGCCTGATTTTTTTGATTCTCTGATTCCCCGATCTTGGCCCTGCTGCTTGTTGGCGGGCATTAAAATGGTAACAGGCCACAAAGTCAGCCAGCACAACGCACATTTAAAAATGCTCAAGTTAATTAATTGCACAGCCAAATGCCGGATAAGGGACCAACCATGTTTCTTGATCATGCACGTAAAAAACAGAGAGCAACTTGGGATGAGAATTAAAAAACAGAAAAGAAAGTCCACCAAAGTTAGATCGAAAGAAAAGTTAGGTTAAAGAAATGATTACTTGATTTATCATTAAAGGGGATTGATTATTTAAAGGGGATTCTTTATTAAATTTTTCCCAGTGTGGGTTAAGTGTGACTAAAACCAATGACTTGATATTTGCCGCACGATAGGAGGAGGATGCCTCCGAGCGTCCTCAAAGGCTGTGTCTCGGAATGGGGCTCGCCGTCCCTCGTTGGTTTCGCTTTTCATTAAACAAATATCCAAACACTTTGCCGCTGATCCGGCGACACAGATTGCGAGCCAGCACACATCCCGGCTGGAGCCCGAATCTCTGAGTATGAGTCTGAGTCCGAGTCTGAGTCCGAGTCCGAGCCCCAGACCATTTTCAATTTCAATTTCGAGACCGGCTGGCGACAAAAGGTCTGCCAAAGACTTGCCAACTTGTTAATGAAGTTTTATGCCGCGTCTCTCCGGCTTTTATCTGGCTTTACTCCTGCGCGTGCTGAGCCAGAAGGCTTATAATCGAATTGGAAAGGATCGCGGGTGTGACACCAAGTGATTTCAGAGAAGCATATAATATCCAGAAGGTCAGAGTATTATGTAATATTAAAATGTATATAATTCAGAGATATTCCGAGGCTTCTACCTAATTAATTAATCAAAACTTCTTTATATTTTCTCCTCTTCCATTATCTTTTCAATTTATTCAATCGTCTGTAGAGTCCTCGCTTTTTGCCTGGTTCTCAGACTCAAGCCAGCTCATCTTTCAGCATCGCCCCCCGCATTAGCCAGCTTCATTAAGGCTAACACGCCCCCGACATCGGGAGAGCGATCAATGAGCAATGATTAATCGGTGACTCGGATGCATAAACATTCGACGGCACACAACACAATCAAATTAAGCCAACCAATAAATGTGAGCCAATTATTAAAACCTAATTTCTGGGTCCGATGCCCGATTTCACAGCTCCTCCGCCTCGGCCTCGGCCTCTGCCTTCGACTCTGCCCGATCTCCGCCAGATCTCATCATCGGGTTCGGGCCATCAGTGGCGGCGGCTAATGAGCCGACATGCACTTGGCCGGCCGGCCGGCTGGCCAGCAACTAATCAAGCTGTTCGAGCTGCCAACTTTGATGCATTTCCCAAATTGATGCCCCCGCGGGATTGATGGCCACGGGCACTCCGAGTGCCTCTCCGACATATGCAAAACATTTTGTTTGTACACATTTCCAGCCTGACAACGGATCGGGTCGAGGGGGAATATCGGGGGAACGGACACCGAGGCCCAGTGCCTACAATAAATGAGCTGAAAGTGCAGACAAATCACGGGCGCACAAGGTGAAGAGCTGCCACAGATGAGAAGACGTAAATACGAATAGCAATGAGCTAGAGAGTGAGGCCGTGATATTGCATATAATTGGGTATAAAGGGATAAGGATAAGATAATTAATGGAATAAAAATATCCATTTATCCATTTAGAGTCACTGTGCAAGTATTAAGATCTAAAGAGTGAAACATTAGCTGGAAGCCTGCTATGTTGTATCATAAATTGTCCACGTATAATTTTATTTAATTATATATTTCAACATTCTGAAAGAGCTCCTTGCTTATTAATTTCTTGCTTATATTATCTTCCAGATGATAATTAGTGCTATAGCTCTAAGAGAATAGAAGATTAGCAACCCAACCGCCGGCTCCTCCCATCCAAAAACCCTTCGTAATAATCAAAAGCTAAACAAATCTATTTCAATTTCTGTGGCTGCGCCAAATTAACCGCAGGCATTCTGTCTCGGGTTCGGGAGTTTTCTCTTTTTGAAGAATCGAATCAGCTCGCAGTTTGAAGTCTTTCTTGTTTGCTTTGCTCCTGCCTCTGATGAGTATTGATGAGTTTTAATAAATTGCTGATGAGTTGCCCCGAAACGAGGCCCAAGTGCCCAAAACCCGAGCCCAATCCCAAGCCGAGAAGAGGGAATCAACGCCCTGGACAAGTAACAGAGAGCCCCAAATGCAGCAGCAGCGGGCGGGGATGCTGCGGAGCAGATGAGCATTTGAGTGATGCGTTTTTGAAAGTGGCGTCGAATTTCTCAGCCGTGGAGCGCCATGCGGAGCAGCGGTAATTGAGATGCTGCTCCATCTCCTCCCGAGTGCTATATATACCGAGTGCATATAGTTGTGGGGAGCGCGGTGTATCCATTTAATTGCCGCCATTATTATACCCATTTATCGTGTTTTCGTTTCAAAGTGTTTCAGGTGTCCGTGGGGTTCCGGAATGGGCATGGGATGGGCTCGGGATTGGGATCGGGCTCGGACTCGGACTCGGGCTCGGGCTCGGGATCTGGAGATGCAGATGCAGATGCTGATGCTGATGCTGATGGTGCGGTGCAATTAGCCTGAGCAGCTGCCCATGATGCTGCGCTTTACATGGGAATTAAGTTGTTTTGCCTAATTAATAAAATTAAATTTTAATAGAGAACGAGCCGATCGGAAGACTGGGGCAACAAACTTGCAGCAGCACACTCAGTCGGAGAGCTGGAAGGTTTCCACATTACCTGGGCCCAAGCATTTAGCAATCCTCCCAGACTTGTTGTCACACTTTCGAGTTCATCAATGTCACAGCGGCCAGCGTCGTAATGATCATAATGATGATAATGGCCTGATGATGACAGGGCAACCGGAGTCGGAGTCGGAGTCGGAGTCGGAGTGTTCCCTGTTTTCACCACAAGTCACATAAAGTTGTATAATTAACATAATCATAATCAACAAAGTATGAACATTAAATTGAGGCTAATTACTTTATAACCGACACTCAACTCAGCTGCGAAACATCCGCGGCAGCGTTGTTGTATGCTGAATTACCCCTGAGAAAAGTAGAACCAAACACGTTCACTTGTGGCAAACTCGTTTCAATTACGAAGAATCCGCCGGTCGCAGCCTGCCTGTTACACGGCAACAACAATCCCCAATCCCCAATCCCCAATCCCCGAAAAAGACACTTAACCGGATGGAGCCAACAAAAAACATGAGCGAGTGAGCGACAGTTTCACACATGCCAATGAAATTTTGATTTAATTTCGTCTAAATGGAGGCTATGATCACGTTGCTGAAGTCTGCAATTACCACGGCAATGGTGGAACAAGATACACTGGGAAATATTAAGAGTGAACTGTTTTGTAAATGCCCCCTCGCCACGTTAATGCCTCTTACTTTCTCGCAGTGTCCGCAGGCAGTGGCTAAGAGACGTAAACTATTGCAGCCAGCCGGTAAGTGAATGAAATTCGAGCCAGATTTAAGGCAGATTTAACTCAAAAGCCCGCTTCGGATTTTTATGACATGCGCTTGAATCCGCGTGTGCAATTGTATGTAAGTGCGCCATATAATTTACGGATAATTATTATAATTACAGGTTATTTTCAGTTAACATGTTTCCAGTGCCAGTGCCAGTGCCTGGTGGCTTCGCTTGACTGGCCGCCGGTGAGAACCGTTGTTGCCGCCGCCGCGATTTCATACAGCCGCGCAATTAGTTGGCTCATTTCCAGGCTCCAAATAAATGTGCAATAATAATTAAGTGGCTTTATACGATTTAATTCCATATATTTTCACTAATTAGTTTAGTTAAGCTGAGCGCGGCGAGGGAAATGTGAGCGAAATCGAAAGACTTAGGCAACGAACTTGTCGGTCTCATCTTATCGGTCGCGATGCTAGGTACCATTTGTCGGGAAAAGATGGAAATGGGTCTGTGCGATCATTGCAGTGATAAGGAGAACATCAAAGACTTAACGACTTCATAAGGAGAGAATCCTAGCTCAGAGTCCCCAATACCTACCTGTGTACCTGAGTCATCCCTCCCCGCTTTGCCGCCAATTATGCGTTATGGCCGAGACCAAAAACTTAAACTCAAATTTAATTCCATATATTTTCACTAATTAATTTAGTTAAGCTGAGCGCGGCGAGGGAAATGTGAGCGAAATCGAAAGACTTAGGCAACGAACTTGTCGGTCTCATCTTATCGGTCGCGATGCTAGGTACCATTTGTCGGGAAAAGATGGAAATGGGTCTGTGTGACCATTGCAGTGATAAGGAGAACATCAAAGACTTAACGACTTCATAAGGAGAGAATCCTAGCTGAGAGTCCCCAATACCTACCTGTGTACCTGAGTCATCCATCCCCGCCATAACTTTGCCGCCAATTATGCGTTATGGCCGAGACCGAAAACTTAAACTCAAAATACTGTATCTCTCGGCCGTTGGTCATAAATAAATTTGCCAGTCCGCCGGCTCGCCAGAGCATGGGGAACACAATCTATGGGCAGGGCTCCGGGACAGGACAAGACCAGGCAGGAGACAGGAAAGAGCTTTGTGGGCTTGGAGCGCGATAAAAATCGCTGGCAATTTGTTAAATTTAACGATTTCGAACAGCCAACCGCCGGCCAACGAAACTGTGCCGAAACCCGGCCACCCGCCCCCGAACCAAACCGGCCTAACACGGCCGGGCTACCCAGCCCCTCCCTGGACTTCGACTGTTTTATGGCCAAATAAATAATTAAAATGATGCGTGGTGTTAAGTGCCGCCACGTCGAAGAGCTCCGAAACTGCTGGCGGAGAATCGCGCCATCGCCACGACATATCCATCCGAGCCACACGCAGTCCGCACTCTCCTTGGCCAGGCCAGAGAGCATTTCTCTGAAAATCTGTCATAAATTTATCGCTTTCGCGACCGGGTTCACTAAACCCCCGAACGTGGGCACGTACTTTGTCGCAGTCCGGACTTAATTGCTTGTCATGTGGCACACATTTTCGCCGCAAATTGGCCGCCAGATATGCGACCATATCGGACGTGACCCTCGGCCCGCGGACCACACAGGGTTGGAGCAGTTCTAGTTGCCAAAAAAATGTCGCGATGTTCCTTAATTTGCGCTACCAAAGGTGGGTGGTGGCTCTTACCAACACTTTATATTATCCCTAACTAATTAGCAGGCTGTGTTATATATTATTATGCTCATTAAATAGTTACTTAAAGTTTTGAAGTTTTCTTTTTAGGAGGTTTATATTTGAATTGGTTCCTAATCAAAAAAGAAAGTCTGAACATTTATCCCTGATAAGCATATATATCTCCATCAAGCCTCGATATACCCATCACTTGCCAAACTATAAAAGGTAAAAGGCACACATTTCATAAACTATTTTACGCCCTTTTTATGCCAGAACCGCGACAGCGGTCAGCCTTCAGGGAATATAATAAACATCAAACGGATACTTGAGCTTCATTAAGAAAGAGTTGGAATCAGACTGAGACTGGAGTTCGGCTTAATTTTGATTTTTTGTGAAGTAATATGCTTTATGAGTGGTGAGTGCTCGACTTGATGCGCACAAAATGTCACTTGTCGCAGCTTCTCGTCTTTGGAGATCTTGATTCCTTGTTCTTTATGGGTGTAGGCCCATAAAAAGGAACATAAAATGAGGTCCCAATCTAAGCTGATCTCGACCGGCAGTTATCAAATAAAAAACGAGGAAATTGAGAAACGGAAAGTGCCTCTTACATATTTGAAATGCTTCCTAGTACTCGCTGTCAGTGGAGATTCCCTAGAAGTGACACTTTTTGGAAAATCTGATAAGTTGGAAGCAGCAGCCCGGGATGGGATGCTTGTGCCTGAGGAAGTCCTCCTCGCCGTATCCCGCTGTGCCGCAGGACATTATGGATGCCCTGAAGAGCGAAACTACATGTGAGTGGCCAGGAGGAATCCAACATTTAAAGTAAGCCCAGTGAGTCGCAGTCAGATAAGGTACCTGTACAATCGCTTCTGCGAGTTCGCCGGCGCTGGGAAGGATCCGCCCAACAGGCTGCACAAGTACAACTTCTATTCGGGACTGTTGCAATTGAATCCCCTGCTGCCCACCATCCTGAACTGCATGTTCAAGGACAAGGAGACCATCACGTTCCTGGACTTTGCCCTGTTCCTTAGCACCTTCCAGGCCCACTCGCTGAAGACCACGGAGGGGCTCAAGAACTCGATTAAAGAAAAGAAATTGAAAAGTAAGTAATCTGAAAGTCTTCTGAAATTATTCTTTTCTATTCACGAAAATTAGGAGATTACGGCAGATAAACATTTTCCATCACCTAGTAAAAATTTCACAGATAGAGCCACGCAGATTGTACCACGAAGTTAAAAACAAATACTCCGATCCCACTTATCGATATAACTATATATACATTTTTATTTAAGAATGTCTTTTCAGTTCTTTTCAACATGTACGACCACAACAAGGACGGTCGCATCACCAAATACGATTTGGTGATAGTGGTCCACAAACTGTTCTCGAATCTGCTGAATCACGTCCAGATAATGCGTATCGTGGACACGATGATGAGGGAAATGGACCAGTCGGACTCGAACCACGTGCTCTTCGGCGACTTCTGCCGGGCCTTCGAGGTCTTTGACATGACCGAGAGGATGGTCACCTGGATACCCGGGCTCCACGGCAGAAGCGTCGAGGACTCGCACCACTCATTTTCCGCATAGGCAAAAATCCTCACACATTTTTTAACACGGAAGAATAGAGAGAAAAGGGGGGTTCTTTGAAAAGAATCCTCATTTAACCCGAACGTACCCAGCATCAGAAGAATTATTTAGTATAACAATCGTCGCTGTGTCTTTAGTAAGTGTAGATCAGAGAGTGACTTGTGTTAAATCAAACATTTATCTAATAGGAATCAGAGCTCCATATATAACAGAAATGAGTTCCTTTTATCTGGCAAGATATAGTGTATATCAGGGTGAGTGGGCTTCAAGCATTTTTAATATAAAATCACCGCGATTCAGAGCCGTCGAAAGCCGAATTTTATGACTCTATTAGGGCGAAATTCATTCGCAAGGAAATAAGACGAAATAAAATGCCAACCGGAGCTCATAAACTTTACTACCTTTGACTTCGGCTGATTGTCCCGCGTATGTGGGATATATGGATAATGTGGATATATAGTCATCGTCGCCGTCGCCTCTCCGTGCCAGTCCCTTCGCGGCCTGCGCCGAAGGAATTTTGTGGGACGACTGCCCCTTGTTGTATATTTGGCATGGCAGCATAAATAACATTTTATTGGCAATTTGTTGGGGAAATTAATGTGCATACAGTTGGCAACTTTGGTAATTTATGCAAATAAAGCGATCGTAAATTTGGCATTAAAACGCTTATTAAATGATCGTTTATTAGCCCTGTCGGGTGTCGGCCGTCTCGGTTCGGTTCGGTTTCCGAAATGGATAGGTGCTCCTTGCTGCCTGCCTTCTGCAACAAGGTTGCGATTTGTAGCCGTGGCATGAATTAAGCGGTTAACAGAACTGTTCCTAAATGTTGGCAGCTACTTACAAGATCGATATAATTTACGGCACACAACTTCTGGGGAAAGCGCAGCTCCCTGCATATGCCTATCGCGAATTTCTCCGATTTCGCCGATGTCTGGCCATATATTGTTTAATGTATTAGCTGGCGCATTGTGTGTTAATTTGACATTCCTCAGGATGGGAGATGGGATCCGAAACGGCCAACAACACCCTGCAGCACGACAAACGAGGCTTGTTGCTGTCAAAAGCGGGAATTATAACCATAAAAAATCAGTCGGCTCTGGCCACTGGCCACTGGCCACTAGCCACTGATTCCGTTGCTGCCTGACCTGTCTGCCCCGCGTGCTCCTGCCCCGTCCTGCTCCGTCCTGCCCCGTCCTGTCCGGTCCGCGCATCATCATCGTCAGCAGCCCATCATCATCGTCTCGGGCAGGATTAGCTAAATTAATGCGGCGAGCTGGATGCTGGGAATCCCGAGCTGTCAGCGCTTCGAGTCTTCACTTTATCAAAAGCTCAGGAGGGACTCAGAAAGCGGAAGGGTAAGACGAGCTAAGAGTTACCCGAAAATAGGGCTTCTTCAGGCAATGCTACATGTATTGAAAAATAATTTTTGTGAATGTGAATGTACATAAATCTGTTAAATTAAGTATAACTAAACTGTATGTATGAACTAGGTGATTTTTTGATATTTGTATTTTAATGATATTTGTAATCACAAAGGCTTGCAATCACGCTTTAAGACCAGTTTACCTCTTTAATATCACACAGATCTCAAGTACAGAAGTGTATGTCCCATCGGCTTACATATTCACGGAATCATAATCCCCTAAAAATCGGCGCATTAATCAATGATCGGCCCTCGAGACGACAAAGCTCGTTTCATTCATCGAGACCCTTGTCAAATGTGACATTCCTTCCCTCTTTCCCTCGTTCCCTCGTTCCCTTTTCATTATATTTTCTCCACAAAAATACACCTCTTGATTGATATCCCCAACGGTTCTAAAGAATATGTTAAATGCGCTATGCGATTGGCAAAGTGTCTTTTACACAGTGTTATTTTGTCGCATGTCCCCCAGAAGCAATATTAATGTGGCTTCGGTCATAGGTTCCAAGGAGGAAGTGAAACTCGTATTCATTCAGTGTCCGGATTCATTCAGAGAGCGATCTTTGTTCGATCTGCCCACAGGCGGCGATGACCCGAGCCCGGGCCTGATAATGATGGCTTAATAATTGAAATTTATCAAATAAATTAGGCGAATCGTCTTTAAATGGAGGAGATGCCACATTAATTACAGATTTAAGGCATTCGACTTGCCTTGCAGTGGATTGGAGATGTCTCACACTGGAAACAGTGAGCTCTGTACCTCCAATTTGTAAACAAAACCCATCACGTTTTGTGTTCTGTGCATTCTGAATAGATCGAGGCCAAGGCCTCTGGCAAATCAGCCCCTTCAATGCCGTACATTTGGGCCAGCAATTTACAACGATCAGTTCATAAATTTATTAATGAATTAAGTTATAAGGTAATTTGCAGCATCCACTCCTCTGTCTCCGTCTCCTGCTCCTCGGTCCTCCGTTCCGCGCGGAATGCAATCTGCTCAAAACAAAATGATGATCGCTGATGATCGTTGGCAATATATCAGCGGCCGACACGGCGGACCTAATCGAATGTTGTGGGCCCGACGAGCCGGTCCTCGATTCTCGGAACTGGCCAAAAGGATGCTGCCCAGGCGCAGGCGCAGGCGCAGACGCAGACGCAGACGCAGGCGGAGGGAAATTTAAATGAAGCTGTGGCAGGAGGAATGCCACCAGAGATCCCACGATCGGCTTAGTTCTACGCCTCGGATCGGACACGTGATTAGCTGGAGTGGGTCTGCTTCCATAATCGTTATCACTGCGGCAGCAGCGTCGTCGAGAACCTCTGCATTTCTTGTTTATAAATTGGAATTTAAAATTAATTAAGTTGTCGTTTTGCGCTATTATCCAATTTATAACTAATATGACACCGATTATACGAAATATGTTCACTAATTAACGAACAAACACCGCAACTCTCGCGACTCCCTCCTCCGCACCGCCCGCTCATCCGCATCCTGTCCTCCGCCTCGGCGAGATCGAGAAATAACCAATGTCCGGGGCAGACAGTCAGGCTGCATTCGATGTCGCCGTTGGTTTCTCGCTTGGTGGTGACTCCGAATACCCTTCAAGAGAGCTTAGCAGCCACAGTGGGGATACATGATTACCATTGATTATAAACAGACTTTTCAGGAGTACCATCTTCCAAGATCAAGTTTATAGGAACATATTTCACTTCCTCATTAAGAAAAGGGTTGTGTTTCCTCAAGGGTATTTTAGGTTTTTAGTGCGCAAGAGTGTTCCAAGACTCGGCTTCAATAACTTGGTCAAGTGCCTACCTTGTTAGTATCCCCGCTGACTTTGCTGTTCTCCAGGCTTCATGATGACGATGCCGATGGCGATGATGATGACGATGATGACGATGATGGGGCTTCTTCCACGGGCAACTGGGATCGTGTCCGCGTGCTCGTAATCTGCTCGCTGAAGACGCGTTGTAAATTGTCTGACAAAGCTTATTTTATTAATTTAAGCCATAAACGCTGGCCTCTCTTGTTGGCTGCTCGCTTGCAGCTCCTTTTTGGCTTTGCATACCCCACCGATCTCTCCGACCCCTCCGATCTCTCGGGGTCCATCCCCGCCACCAATTTATTGCCATCGTAAAAAGCCGTTTTGCGTTTTAATAAGCCATGCTCGGCTCTTTCGTTTCGGTTGTTAACAGAAGGCGTCGACCACTTCCCCATATATATACTTCTCTGTTCCCTGCATTCTTCGGACATAACTGGGAAATTGGAGTTGTGTTTTGGTGTCCGAGCGAGTTGAGAGTGTCGAGAAATTGGCCAATTGAGTGACACTGGTTTATGGAATGCCATACTGCAGATCGCATCGACTTTTATGGAAGTGGGAGAAGGGGATTATTTAGGAACTGAATGTCAGGAGGAGAGGTTTATAAAATGTTGGCTAATACACATACAAATCTATACCAATAAGGAATTACTACAAAATAAAGCTGAAGTACACTGAAATAACGGATTTACTATTCGATAGCTATGAATGAAAAGTTATGTCTTAATTGCCAGCTTAAAGAAAAAGAAATATCAATAAATCTCAGAAAAATATCACCTTTCTTTTATATCCCAATAAATATCCCATTCGATCGCTGGAGCTACAGAAATAAGATAAAAAACACTTTCCTTTTCCTGCAAATCAAATAACTCAGCTGAGACCCCAACTTGACCCGCACAATCCCACTCAATCCCAAGTGTCCGACGGAAACAGGGAACAACTCCCACTGTCCACTGTCCACTGTCCACTGTCCGTGCGAGGGGCAGCGCATAATAAAAATAAATATGTCAAAATTAAGTAAGCAGCAAGCATTTCCAAGGAGATAAGGAAAACGCACACACAACAGTAAGTAATAAGAGTGAGGGGCCAAAGGGGGTTGGGTAACATGGCGAACCCTTTGCTGGCCATAAAAACAAGGCGTTGAAATCAGTAAAAAATTGGCAAGAGCCAGCCGAGAGATTCTGCTGAGCAAACAAGCTGGCCAGCCAGGCAGCCAGCCCATCAAGATGCCAGCCAAAGCGACCAATCCAACCGCGACTCCGTCTCCAGGTCCTGCTGCCCAGCTCTCCAAACTTATCCTCATCCTCATCCTCAGCCAAGTCCACATCCACGACCACGTCCTCGTCCACGGGCGATGGGCATGAAAATCGTTTACAAATAAATCAGAAAGCGATAAATAAGGATTTTGTCTCGTAATAACTCAGCGGGAGCCATTTAACATGCAATCATAACGAATCGATGCTGAACGCTTTAGCAGACGGACGGAATCCGGACGGAGCTGAATCCAGGCCCAGAGTCAGGACCAGTCCCCAGATGCCTGCACCGAGAGAAATATTATCCTGCGTTTCCTATATTCAAACAGGATAACAGGAACCAGCACAGCAAATATCTAGATGAGCTACCCGGAAGGTGGCTTACTACAAATTTCTAATACAATTAAATTAATAATGCAGATATGCAAGCTATCAAGCAAGCCCCATTTTTGCCAGTGCATTAGGTATCAAATGGAATCGGAATCTGGATCGGAGGATGGCAACACGCTTTCACACCAGGCAGTCGCCACTCGGATGGAATGGGCTCGGTTGGTGCGATGGAAGGGCATTTCGGCCAGGAGTGGCAAGTGGCAAGTGGCAAGTGGCAAGTGTGTATCGAATTGTTGTTGACTCGCTGCAGTTGTCGCTGTTGCTGTTGTTGTCGCTGCCCGGGGCATGGAAATAAAGTTGCAAGCGGGAACAGGGAACAGAACATGGCCAGAGTGGTTCCCACTTCCCCCAGCTCCGCAGAGGAGCAGAGTTCGCACAGTGACAGAGGCGTTGGTGAGTGAGGTTGTTTGTGCCCGCGCCCCTATACAGCCTATACAGGTAACATGCGGGACTCTCGCCTGCACTTCATAATTCGCCCACAACAATGCTGCTTAATTATGTTGTAAAACAATCTGGCGAGCAGGTCCTTTCTCCACTCCTACACTCCTACACTCCTACTCCTGCGCGGCCAATAACTCAGGCCAGCCATCGGGGGAAGTAATTAAAATTACAAAAGCCCCAGCGTTGACGTTGACGGCCGCGTTGCCGTAAAATGGCTGCCAGACACGCAGGGCGTATACGTGATTCCCATGACTAATTGCCAGAACTGTGTCACAGGAAACGAGCCGGCTCCGCTCCGGGATCCGAGCTCTGGGCTGTGTAGCTTCATGGGGTCAGACATGCAGGCAGGCAGCAGCAGGCACGGGATCCCGGGAAGGCTCCTGCTTATCGCGATGCAGTTGCAGTTAGCTGCGGCTAACAAGAAATTAAATTCCATTAAGGCCGCTCAGAGCCAAAGAGCCAGAGAGAGCAGAGCAGAGCTGCAGCACAGTGGATACCATTGCAGTATTTTAATAAAAAAAAGATTTAAGATTGTGCACTAAAGCCTTGGCTTTTTATAAGCTCTCAAATGTAAGTTTCAAATAAAATCTAATAGTATTTTCTCCCCTTAAAAATAAGGTCGGATACGCGGCGATCCCTGCAGCCTTGGCCCCAGTGTGCTGAGCTGTGCGCACGCCCGACTAATGAAGAGGTGGTAATTTATGTGAACATCTTCACCTGTTCCTAGACACGTTTTAATATGCCAGCCAGTGCCAGCCAGTGCCAGCGAGCCGGCGAGTGGGTACTCATGAATGAGGCGATCCCTGAATGAAGATGTGGGCCTGAACCTGCAGCGCTGTCTAGTTAGACCGGCCAACTAGCCCTGGCGCGGAGTGCAGGATTAATTAATTGCCGCTGCCTCGTCAGCGGAGCGGCGGACATGACGTATACGTGACATTTGAGATATGTTCAGCCGCTTAATGTGCGACATTTTGTTTGTTTTGCTGCTGCCTCTGTTGCCTCTGCCGCTTCTGCTCGTACTAACTGCAGCTCTCGACATTCATCAGTAGCCGCTGTGCCATTTGCATATTTGTGGCTCTGCGCAGGTCGCTGCATAATGATGCACCACTGGCACCACTCTGTGGCTGGCAGGGCAGCGACGCAGCGTTGTCAAATGACTTGCGTAAATTTATCGTAAATGCCATCAGCTGAAGCTGAAGCTGAAGCTGAAGCTCCTCCGCGGAAATCCGTCCTACTGTCAGTCAGTCAGTCCGTCAGTCAGTCAGTCCGTCAGTTCGTCAGTTCGTCAGCTGGGCTGAATTGGCCAATTGTGCGCGGCTGCCAAGTCTGCTAATCCTCGTTAATCCCTGGCACTGTCTCTAGTCACTCAGAGAAACACTTCAGTGGGCTTGTGGAAAGACATTGCTCAAGTGGCGAGTAATCTTAGGAAGAAGCCACAGACATAGTGGACTACTACGGATTTACGCGCAGTGTAGCTGCAAGGCCTGAATGGAGCTGCACATAAATTTGGGTCTGATTGGGGTCTCTGTGAGTGCAGCTTCTTAACATATGCTCCTAGGCCCCTGTGCCATGATATGCTAATGCAATTCTGGCCAAGGATCCATCGAACAATGCAGTCAGCATTGAGCCACTGCGGACTGCGGGCTGGCGTGTTCACGGTCGCCATGTCGCTTGACACATTTAATTGGAAGTCAATTGGCCGGGCTGGGAGTGATTGCTGAGGTGGCAATTGGCGCTGCCACAAAGGTGTGCTAATACCCGATCGGTGCCCGGGACGTGAAATGCAAAACCAGTTAATCACTGAATCGATCAAGGAAGTCGCTGCCAATATCGCATCAACGCATTTGAATTGCAAATGGCTTGGGAAAAGAGCGAGCAGAACGTTCATCTTTGAAATTGGTTCACTCGGATTACTAGCAGAAAAAAACCCGGCAAGAAGATACAACTTCGGGGAGGATATTGAGCTTGAGGGTCTTTTCTGTTTAACTTTAATAGATGTAAGCATATCCCTGTCGCACATACGAAATATAAATTGAGACCCATACAATTTTAGAAATTGAAATATTGCATATATTCAAAGACATACCTTGCAACCTAAAACTAACAGGATAATTAAATCTATATTGCATAGGTACTTCGCCCTAGTTTAATTCGCAATAAAATAAATCCGACTTTCGCCAAATATTACATGTATTCATCATCGAAAAATCGCAGTTCCTGCTCAGTACCCAGAGGACCTGAAAAGGCGGCGACAAACGGCGCTCCACACACATTTGCGACATTCAATGAGGACAAGGAGCCGGGCCGGGCCGGGCCGGGCCGGGCTCTCTGTCCCATTGTCATGCCGGCTTATTGATTGGAATACAATGGATCCTTAAAGTGTGCTTACAAGCGCCGTAACTCAAACAAATTGCAGCGCCCAAACGCCTGACTCAAATGGACGGCAGCGGCGGCAGCAACATCAGCAATGCCACAACAGCAACATCAGTTGCAACGACGAGGACGACGACGACGACACTGATCAACAGGCGCGGCGACGTGGATGCGTCGATTTTTTGAACGGGCTCAGGGGCGTAGCTGAAAGGGGATATCAGCTCCAAGGGGTAAAGAATGCGTTCTACATGATTCGTACACGACAGGACAGGAGCGGCCTGGGCCAGAGTTGACTTAACAAGATAAGTCCAGCCCCATCCACCAGCACACTGGTCAACGGAGACATGTGCTTCGAAATATCAAGCATTTTTGGGAAAACTTATTGGATGGGCACCGAAATTCACGATCGGAGCCCGAAAACAAAACCACCCTTAGAATATGCCAGCAAAGCAACAAGAAGTCGCTAGGCATCTGAACCGGCATAGCATATTTATCTTTGTAATTCTCAGCACCCGCTGCTTGCCTTCGGCGATGTGTAGGTTTTGTTTTCGAACCCTGAGCAAGCGGTTGTTTTGTTAAAAGCTTCCCACTCTAATCAATAGATAACAAAATACAGTCAAAATGATATTACCATATAAAATCTATTTTCTTAAATTCCAAGTATCTTTTTCCTCGCAACCCAAGTCCATGCCTAAAATCCCCCTTACTAATTGCAAACAAATCCCTGGAATCCTCGTACCACTGTGCCAGGGAATGATTGTTTGGCTCTCCAACTGCGTCTTGGCCGCCTTAAATTATTCGAAGCTCGCCGAGAAAGCCACACGGACACGGACACGGACACGGACCAGAGGCGCTACTGACGCGCTTATGTTAAATTTACCAAGCAACCGATTTGTATGCAATTTCGCGATCAGGAGACTCCGAGGCAGGCAGGTCTGGTCTGGTCCGGCTGAAGTCCAAGTCCCAGCGAGACATCATGACGTCGTGGTTTTGCAGCAGGGTCTGCCGCTGGCTCCTCCTCCGGCTCCCTCTGCCAGAGATCCCAGTCCCAGCCTGAATCCCAATCCCAATCCCAATCCCAGTTGCATTGTCATTGTCTGCGTCTGCGTCTGCGCCGCCGTCGCGAAGTCTAGTTTATTGGCGCGACTTTTTATTTGCATTCGAAATGTTTACCTTTTTCTCCTTTTTTTCCAGCTTTGTTATGTTTGCTTGGCGGCTGCTGCACGTGATGTATGCGACGTGAGCCGCTCCGCTGCAGAGGCCAAGTAACACTGGAAATAAAAGTTCTCCCTATTATTAGTGCTTAAAATCTGCACGAAAGCTGCACACAATTTGTGTAGAGAAATTAAACGTGTGTTGCCTTGTTGTTGTTGTTTTAAGAAGGACTATTAAGGGAATTGTACATAATATTTATATATTTTTGGAAATAATTAATTCAATGATAGCTTGAAAAATGTGTTTCTAATGGAATGGAACTGCACTTTCTTTTCGGTTTGCTTTAAATATCACAAATTTTCAAAAAACAATGAAGATATTAATATTTTCTCTGAGTGAATCGATCCATGCCCGCCCAACCACACAATTGCCATAAGTTTTGGACGCTCTGCAATTATTTGCGGAATTCCTTTTGGAATATATATTGACTCGGACTGGAGTGCCCGGCAGCAGCAGACGACTGACCAACTCGGCCAGGAGACTCCTCTCCAGCCTTCTCCCGGAGCTGGACTTCCTCTGACAGGCCATACAAGGAAGCCCGGCCAGCAATAGCAATCGCAAATGTGGCATAGAAGCTGCTGATGTTGCGCGTGACTGGGACTGTGACTTCGAGTGGAGTCTGGCTCTGGCCCTGGCCCTTACTCCGCATAGGTTCCAAGTCTCTGCACAGATAAATTTGTCAGTAAATAATTTAAATAAATTTACAGTCAGATTAAATAGGTCCCAAAATATACAAAGGGTAGGATTCATAATACAAACAATTTCTATTAACCTCTTACCTTCATTGTCGCATTTTGCTCATTAAAAATAATCATCCACTTGGCATTTGCTAACCAACAATCCCCAAGAACCAACATGCGGAGAGCTGACGGATTACAGTCGCCCTCAACAACAAGTCGATTCAATCATGCACACTAGATGGCCAATTCGAGGCGAAACCCGGCATTAGCACCCATTATTGGCAGCCAATCTTTGAGTACCGAATGCTAACAAAGCCCCGCACCCACCCACGTTATATGTGTGCTGTATGGACTCCACGGCTATACCCACCCAGCAAATAACCTATAAGGCAATTCGGCGACTGCCCCAAGTGTCAAATTAGACAAACAGCAGACGGCAAACCCGCAGTCCCAATAGCCCAATGCCCAATCCCCAATACCCTATACCCTATACCCTATACCCGATACCCTATACCCTATACCCCAATCCCAATGCAAACTCAACTCGAATCAAATCAAATCAAATGCTCGATGCAAATTGCATTGCGCTCACTCGCTGCCGGGGCCGATAATTCTGCGAATCGAGTCGCGCTCCTCGAGAACGAGGCCCCGAGTGGGATCGAAGATATATAGCATGGTATAGTGCTGGATTTGCATGTGGGTGGTCAGCAAATTGCTAGAACGTGAGTACAATTTTTAAATTAACGGCCCAAAAGTGGTTAGAACGGCAGAACGGCAGAACGGCAGCAACGGTTCGAAGTGGAGTCTCCGCTCCGAGGCACATTCCTCGCACAAAACTGTTGCAATTAATTGCATAAAAGTTCTAAATTGTCGGCCCTCCCCTTGCCCCTTGACCACCACCACTCTTTTGGGGCAGCAATGGCGTCTTAGACAAACTTTGCGACTGCAACTGCAACCGCCAAGCGCCAAGCGGCAAGCGCCGCAGTATCGAACTCGTCGCATCGCACTGTGTTAAGAAGATCTTGAATGGATATAGGAGCGGCAAAGAATCGAACAAATTATAAAATAACTTATACACACTTTAAGCAATAAATAAATTATGCTACGAATCTAATGACTGGTGGCATAATTTAGAAGTGTGCTAGCGCTGTCCGCTAGCTAGCTAGGAAGTTTAAATAAATAAGTTAAATCGAATCGAAAGATAAGGGATAAATAAATAGACATTTTTTAAATGTCAGGTACTTTCTTATTTTATTTAATTTGTGGAACAACATAATCAATAACATTAATGGGGAGACCACCCTTTTCGTCACCACTCGAACATAAAGAAATAACACGTTCCAGTTTTTCGATTTTCAATCATCATAACCTAAATCATTCAAGTTAGCTGCGCCACCAAATTATTAATAAAAATTGTGAAAATAAATACTGATATATTATTTTATTTTTATTAAGAATATCGTAGATATAGTAATTTAAACTGATCTGAACTGAAACAAATTCTTTTATTTGGTTAAAACCAGCAAAATGTATACAGTATTTTATCTTTATGGTGAAAAAACTGTTTCTGATTGCTGAATTTGTAATTTCTAAGATAGCTCCCTCGTGGCAACTAAGCCAATTCTATTCCATTAAATGTTGCACATCCAAAAGGGACTTTACAATTATTTGCATAACATAATCTTAAATATTTCGTGAACTTTACCACTGTGCAGCTCTTGGTCGTCATGGTCGTCGTGCCTTTCGGATCGAAACGTGATCGATAGACGGACTACCACCACTGGCCAGTTTTGGCCAGAACTGCAAATTGGCTCTCGCCGTTTGCCGTTTGCCGTTTGCCGTTTGCTGTTGCCAAATGTTTGGCCTTAGTCAAATTATGTTCTTTGGCTCGTTTGATAATGAAACTGCAAATTGAAGTCGGGAACTGAACTGAACTGAACTGACCGGACTGACTGACTGACTGACTGACTGACTGACTAACTGACTGACTGGCTTGGCAGCTCAGCTCTCAAATTGTTTGCTCACACCGTCCCGGAGCCACGCTAATGATTACGTGTTATCGTGTTGTAATTTTACACAGGCCCTAATGATGAGTCTCCGGATCGGATGCGACTACAACTTTGGCGCATCAGCCATCCATCTCCATCTGCGCCAGCCATCGGATGGGATCGATCTCGCTCCAGGTTAGACACTAACTGGGCTCATCATGGAGCGTTAACAAGCTCATTTTTCTAAACTTGACGTGCTGAGTCCACCAACCACCAATCGACTGACTGGAGGATCCACTTAGGCAAAGATCGCCGCAGATTATCGGAGCCAGCGACTTGGCCAATTTACTTGGCCACGGCCACTTGCGGACGTTCCCAGCGGTGGGATCATAAATTGCAATTGTTTATAATGCGATTGGGCGCGTTATGTCCTGGCACTTGGCCAGAGCATCGATTTTGTATGAAGGTATAAGTATCCATAGTAAGTAAAATATGCAAATAAATCGAATTGGTATTTCATTAAGCCTGAAAATTCTTTTTGCTTATTAAATACTTTATGGAAATCAGCTTTACTTTGTAGTATATTCTTCGATTTACTATTCAATGGTAAATGTTGGTATATCTTCACATAAATAACAATAATAAAAATACCTAAACTTTGGAAAAACAAATGAATACAGCTTTGATATTGGCCTAATTGTTTAAAACCCAGGGATGGCACAGAAATGGCGGTGGATTTGAAATTACTTGCAATGCGGCCTAAATGTATGCTTCAAAATAATACACCTTACAAAAGAAACCTACTGACATCGATTTTTTTGTTTTAATAACGGAAAATGAATAGTTTCTGTGAAACCCTGATAAATAACATTTGATCAAATTTAAATTCCTCTTCAGGCCAGAAAGTATGCAACAGAAGCTGATCGGTTTCAATGGGATTTTATGGTCGGGCTCACGAATTGGAATCGACCAGCCATAATTATGGCACACAACCAACACCCACATTCAATTTAGATGGCAGCCGTAAAAGTAACCAGCATTGATGGCAATAGTAAACAGATATTCATTGAATGTTGGCCAAAGACAAAACGTTTTCCAGCTAAATCAGAGTCAGAAGTAGAAAAGGGAGAAGCATCCACGATGATCTGGGCAGAGCGAGCAGAGCGAGCAGAGCGAGCAGAGCATATTAAATTGATTTTTTATGTTCTCACAGCGCGGAAAATCATGTGCCAGGCCATAAAAGCCAAGGATCGCCTCGGATCGGTTCTGCGGAGTGTGTGGGGGTTAATAAATAGCCCCCAGAAGCGGGCAGTTCGGGAAAGGGGCCCTGGATGGTGCGGTAAATTATGGTTATTTAAATAAACAGCACACGATTTGATTTGGCGGTCCAAAAGTGTTGCCAGCGCAGCCTCCGAAATTGGAAGAGCGACGCGCCGACGACGTCTGGAAATTATGTTGTAGTTTGGCCAGCAGGATAGTGCTCTTCGATTCGCTCCGATCCGATGATAATGATGATGATGATGCCGCTGCTCGGGTCCCAGTGGAAGAGGGTTGTGCCATCAACTCTTGATTGAGTAACGCCCCAGAACTGGCGTCTAATTATGAGTTCCAGGAGTTATCAAGTGCTGAAGTCGGAGCAACTGGCGGAGCTTCGGAGCGGCGAAGCGGCATCATTAGCTGATGTGCAGCATTGACCTGGACTAATCGGCGATAAGACTCGTGATAAGCAAACACGGTAAAGCTCAAGGTGCGTGGACTGTGCACTGAAATTATTTTATATCACTTTTACTGACTAAAAAGGTTTCTATATACGTAATTTAAGAATAAGCACTCAGTCACAATCAATATGAATTTAATATAAGGGGCTTATTCCAAAATATAAAAGAGAGATCCCCAAAGCCCTGTTATATTTTTTCTTAAGTCTTGTAATGATTTCGGAACCTTTCCAAATGTTTTTTAATAATCTTAAAAGCACAGACTCTTTTTTGACAAGTGTGTGTTAGATGGTGCGACCTCTTGGGCAACTGCTGAAACTGAATCTGAACCGTTCTGAAATAAAGTGAACTGGCGGACGGAGTCCTGACCAGCGATACTTGTTGGCGTTGCGGTCTTTTGTTTATTTTGAGGCTATAATTTAAGCAGGTAATTGCACGCTGGCGGCCAGAATTTGTAACTAAACTGCAAATTAGCAGCCAATTCCCAGGCCGATTAATAACCATAATTATTGGCTCAAGCGCTGACGAGCGAACGTCTCTCCGCAGAAGACAAGGACGTGGATGCGGATCTTGATGCGGCGGAGGCTGTCTGCAAATTGCACTTGGCCAGGTCCCGAACTTGAAAGCGGTTCTGCTGGCCCTCAATTGCCAATTCGTGATACACCGAGGCACATACGGGGAGCACTGGAAAAAAAAACCATATAAATATATTTATTTTCTTTCACAGAATTGTTCAGATTGTGTAGGATTAATATTAATCAATTAGCTTTAGTTATAAGGTTTTATAAAGCGATTTAATAGGTCCATATTGCAAGCTAACAGCTTGTTTGTATAAGTGCACATATCGCCTGAATCCCGGTTCCTCCATTCCATCCCTACACCCAGCAGCAATTTAAATAGTGAGCGCCTGGCTTAATTACATAAAAAAAGGCAACACAAGGGGCAGCCAAGCTCGGTTCGGAATACATTCGCTAGCCGGCGGCGCAGGCGTCGAGCCTGGGTCTCGGTCTCGTTCTCGGTCTCGGTCTCGGTTTTGGTTTGCATCCTGGACCTGGGCCACTTTTGATGGACATGTGTCTAATGAACCATCCTAATTAATGTGCATCGCTGACGCTGTCCCTCGTCCCTCTTCCCGTCTCCCGTTTCCCGTTTCCCGTTTCCCGCTTCCCGCTTCCCGCTTCCCGCTTCCCGCTTCGAGCATGCAAATATGCAGCCAGGAAGAAAAGGGAAACTGAGCCCAGGCGAAGAGTGTTGAAAGCCTTGAGTGGTCAAATTCGGATGGGCTACAAATTACGGACATTATACTAAAAAACCAGGCCGGGTAAATTAATAAATGTCGATACCCAATTAAACTGTCCGAATATAATGCACGCTATAAATAAATGCTGGAGATGCCCAGAACGAATAGAGACATCTACTATCCAATTATCGATGCCAATGATTAACTGCGCGGGGTCAACAATGGCGAGAAAACGAAGAAAAATGCGCTATTGAAAATAATTGCACAGGCGAGCAGATGGTCTAGAAATCTGGGAGGCATCCTAGTAATATTCTTCTTTCGAGGGAAACCATAACTCAGAGACCGATTCAAACTGTAACGGTCATTCAACATCATCGAATGGAAACGGCAAACCTATCGAAATGTTCTATGGTGATTTTTAGTATATTTCACAATTTCAGTTTTGTTTTCCAACTGGAGATATAGATATACTATTAAAAATGCGATACCAATAGTATTTGCATAGACGAACAGATGGGCTAGAAATCAATGTGTGATTCTGGTGAGATTCTTCGAAGAGAAACAATCAACACCCAGATTCAATATATACCGGTCATTCATAATCGATGAAGCATCAGCAAGCATCAAGCATCTCGTTTCTACTTTCACAGCAGTGAGAATGGAGTATTTAAAAAAATACTATCTCACGAAGTAATTCGTGTGCGACCCCGCTTTCTTCGTCTGGTAACACTGATGGGTTTTAGATTTCCATGAGCTTTTGACGTTAAGGAAAGGTCTTCAGAAAGCCGACCGGAAAACATGACGCCCAAAAAGGCAGTAGCGGTCGCTGGTGCACAGGTAAGAGACTCAGGAAGGGCAAACAAAAAATGGAAATCGAAAAACCCATCCCAATTCAAACTTGCAGCTTCCCATGGAAAGAGGAAACTGTGTCCTATGCGCAAACGCAGCAGAAAGAGCCTGTCAGCGCTGCGGCGACTTTTACTGCTCCCGGGACTGCCAGCTTCAGGATTGGCAGCGCCATCGTTACATATGCTTTCCGCTGCCCGCCTTAGTCTATTCGAAATCGTTTTCGGTGCACCCTAGCACGAGCACCGACGAGCTATCAACGGAATTAACTTGTATCTCGGATAAAGCTGATAATTCCGTAGTCAACAGTGGACTCTCGTCGCCCCTCACAATCATTATTCCGGACTTGAAATCCGATGAGCCCTTAACTAAAGTCGGAACAATAAGCAGCAGCGCTGGGACTAGTACTGCACCTAAAAGTGTTCATGTTCCTGCTGCCCCGAACCCGAATGAGAACACTGTCAACCCGAGAAACAAAAATGTTTCGCCACCAAAAGCGATCGTGCCTCCGAGCAATACCACCGTTTTCATCTCGGGATTCCGTTCCCCGAACCGCTGCTACATACGCGATGCCTCTGAAACTGCTGACAAGGCGTTTAGTCAAATGTGCCTGAAGGTCTGTATATATTAAGATTTGATTCCTAAAGAAAAAATATAAAATTATTGTAACTGACGTTGTACTCCTCTTTGCAGGTTAATACCATCGGGAATGAATTGCCCAGGATGGTGAAGCCACTCACCTCGAAATACTGCCTGGTACGTTACAACGGTATGTTCCAGCGAGCTTCGGTACTAAGCCTAATGGGCCACGACTCCGCAAGGCTCTTGCTCTTCGATCAGGGAATCGCAAAGTCGACAAGAATTTCAGACATGCGCGAGATCAACGAAGAGCTGCTGTCGCTGCCCTGTTTCAGTGTCCAGGTGCAGCTAAAGGACGTGCCCAACTTTGCCATCACCAAGAATGTCATCGAATTCCTCTCCCAGTTCGAGGGTGAGAAGTTTGTGGCCGTTTACACGAAAACCCCGGGAGCCATCAATGTGGAGCTGCTGTATCCGGAAACTAAAAACTCGCTCAATGCCCGGATCTGTAGTTTCTGCGCCAACAAGAATGTGTTCGAATGTTCCAATTCCGCCAACAAAAAGAAGAATGAGAAGGAGCCACCCAAGCAGCCGAACCCTCAACCAGGACTGGGATCGGATAAACCCAATCCAAGCCAAGAAACTACTCCAGGCAGTAATAATAAAAATAACACTCCAACGGAAATAGGGATGAGAACTGAAACCGGGAATCTAAGTAGCATTCTGATTCAAGATGAGGAATGCGCCAAGATCGAGAAGGAAGAGAAATTAAGCGAAACCAAAGATGCAACAAAGACAGATCCTCACCCAAAGAAGGAACAGTCGCCTCTCTTCCAGTCGAAACCAAAAACAAATGGGATTGTTGCTGCTCTGCTTTTACCGGTAATCATTAGATTGTAGTCCGTTAATCGAAACACGATTAATCCGAGTGCTTTTATCCTTTAGCCATTTGAAATGCGCCGCTTTAGAATTCCGAACAGGGATGGTATCGATGTATACATTGTGGATGTCTCGAAAATATCTCGAGGTGTTTTTGGAGCCATTGATAGCTCGAGTGTTAATGAGTTTTCCACTTTGCATTCGCGTTTGTCGGAGATGACCGTCTCGGAACCGTACACACCAACGTAAAATCACTTTAACCCATTTATTAATAAATTTATAACCATAACTTTCCCTCCATAGTCTCAAGGAATTTGTGCTGGCTCGTTATGAGGACTCCTGGTATCGTGGCAGAGTAGAACAGGTGAAGGATACACCGACTAAAACCAAGTATCGAGTGATGTTCTTGGACTACACCAAAGCGGCGGATATAAGCGAGCAAGATATTCGACGGTATCCTGTGGAAATTAACACTCCGTGCACCACCAATATTTGCGTGATCGAAGGTTTGCGATATTTGTTAGTATAATTACATACATATACATATATAATTACATAAAATATCCATCTTGCAGGCTTCCCGCATAACCCGAGTCCAGCCCAGGTTGCCTATTTATCCGAGACCGTCAAGGTGCACCAAATATTTCATGTTGATCGCGTTTTGTATCAGAACATTCAGAGCGATATAGCTATTATAAGGAGCCAAGCACTGATCGATAGATTAATGAGCTTGTAGTCACGACTGCAAACAACCTGAAAGTACAGAAATCTATTCCTAAATTGATTGCCAAACACCCCAAAAATATTCATTTTAAAAGGATTTTTATATGTATAAATAAAATTTTATTAAATAACAACGTTAAGGGCTGTTAATACACAATTAAAATCTGTTTCCTAGCTATTAGCTGCAATCGAATCTGATTCTTTAAATTGGAAGTTACGCACAACAAGAAGTTACAACATGCACAAAGATAGGTTTAGTTCTCGAATGTTAAAATTGGTAGACAAAGGCACTGTGGTTGGTGTGGATTCGGCTAAAATGTTTATGCATTCTTCTTCATGGTCATCTCGTGAGCTGTGCGCAGGCGGCGTCGCAGCTCGTTGGGGAAGCGCTCGTAGCACTTCTTGCACACCGGCTTCTCGTCGTACTCGTAGAACTTGGACTTTTGCGTCATCTTAGTGTCGCAGACGGAACATGCGAAGTGGTGCACACACCAGGCCTTGTTCAGAGCCGTGAAAACTGTTTAAAAAATAAGATAAGCACTTAGGGGAAAACATGGATAATACTGAATGACTCACCATCTCCACCAATGACCTGGTTGCAGACGAAGCACAAATTGCCAAACAGCTGATGGTAGTGCGTCTCACAGTAGGCCAATCCTCGCTTCTCGTAGTGCCGGTGGCCCAGGAAGGGCTTCTCGCACTTGGCGCACACAAAATGCTCCACATGCCAGTGCTTGCCCAGCGCCGTAACCACACGCTCCTCAATAGGTCGACGACAGGCGCCGCAAATGGGGATACCCATTTTATCGTGGCAGCGCAGACAGTAAAGTTCGTTCTGTTTGAGAAATGGATTATTGGTTTACACAAACTGGTTTCCTTAGATATACGCACCATATCATTGGCAGCCAAGCCGGGACGACTCTTCACTTCACGGGCCGTCGAGTCTAACTCAGTTCCGCAGGCGGTGCAACTAAAGTGATAGCCATGGTAGACTTCGCCCCGAAATCGCAAGGGTTCCTCGTCGATGAGGCCGCTAAAAAGACACAGAACAATCAATAAAATAATACTCTCATAAAACCATCACACACCAAAACTCACTGGCATTTTTGGCATACGTAGCGGCCGGTAATCTCTGCCTTCACCTTGGCATTGCACTCGTGGCACAGGGCGCGGTTCTGGTTCTTGATGAACCCACAGTCGGCCAGCTCCTTGGCGCACAGCTGGCAGCGGAAACACTGTGGATGCCAGCTGGCGGACATCGCCTTAATGACTCGACCGATGACGAACTCGCCGCACTTGTTGCAGCACGGAGCGAAGAGAACGTGGAAGTCACGTTCGCAGTACTTGCGGCCCTCAAACTCGTAGAAGATGCCATCCTGGAAGGGTCGAAAGCACTGGGCACATCTGGAAAAATAAATAAGCCCAATTACTAAGGTTTTCTGAGTGGGAGAAGTAAAAAAGGTGCTTACACGAAACACTGTGTGTGCCAGAGTTCGCCATTGGAGTTGACAATTTTCTCGGTGGGCTCGAATCCATCGGCGCAACGAGTGCAATGCATTGCCCCCAGCGACATGTTGACTGCCTGGATTCTGGAAAGTTATGAAGAAAAGCATTACTTGAGGATTAGTTATTGAGGACGTGCGGAAAGCCTTTACACTTCAGCCTTGGAGTACATCGTGTTCAGGGTTTTGTTTCTCAGAGCGCGAATGAATTCCAGCTCTAGGGCAGGGCGTTAAACAAGAAACTGGACAATACAATGAGAATGAGGAGGCCTTATCGTATGGCCGGCTCTGTTGACACCGGCTGAATCATATTTCCGTCGAATGCACACACTGGAAAGCTTATTTTTGGTTTCGCTGTCAGTCGGAATACTAACGCCAAGCGGGCGGATGCGGTGGATCCAGTGAGGATGAAGGGATGGTTTGGAAGGATTAATGGACACCAGCAGGTATGCTCGACTGCACGTTCATATAAATGTATATAAAGAGTATGTTTTTTTTTTTCAAAACGCGTTATCAACGTTGACCTTTCGTTTTTCTTTATTTTTGGTCTTCTGTTGAGTGCTCCCAGTTTGAACATTTTATTTACAGATGAAATATAAAGATGTTTTTGAATATGGCTAATGGATAGTGCAGTTTTATTGACCGATTTTTAAATAATAAAACTGCAACAGATTCTCTACCCATTCACCGCTTTCAATCAATTTAAATTTCGTTCGATTTCGAATTTTGGAATTGCCGCCAACACAAGGCGGCCCACTCATCAAAACCAACACACACAGACACAAGCAAATAGTAAACAACACATAGACACACAGACACACAGACACACAGACACACGCACACTCATACACATGGCGGCGTTTAAAAATAAATTTGAATGAAGCCATGACGTCATCTCTGAACTAAACATCTGGCAGGAAAAGTGCATTTGATAGCGACCCGTCCGGGATTTTAGTGGATTAACTTCGGTGAAAGCTCTAATGATTCGCATGTTTGGCAGCCCTAAAAGGAATTATTAATATCCGATATCACAAATGGGTGGCGGGAACTAGTGATGCAATCGATGGTAGGCGTTGGGGAGCCCAAGGACGTTTAGAAAGGTGGGACGGAACAAAACTCTGCTTACTGCACGGGCGGCATTCTGATGGCTTTTTGCTTGCAACAACTGGCTTTCACTTGCACCTGTGGCACCTGTGTGTTCGGATCGCTTTTGGTAACAACAACGTTTTCAGATCACGGCGAGCGAAACACTGCAAAAACAGAAAAAACTGATCAATCTGTTGCTTCTGTCTGGCAGTGCTGTCGAATCAGCGCTTTTGAGGCCAGATTCGGTTAATTTTAGCATATAAATAACATCGCAGTGGATTTTAAATATGGTTCTGGGTTCCATACCTTTCTATCTAAAACATTTTGAATAAAAGTCTAATTCTTAAACTGCGATTTTAATTTAACAATTTTTTGCAAAGATCGCTTTTCCGCTAGAATTTCCGCATCACTAACACAGCAGCAGCAACAACAACATTGCTAACCACAATAACAACGGGTCTTGCCAAATTGGCAACTATAAGAATTTCACCGCCTTCAAATAGATATTTGTACATTTTAAGCAAGTAATTCTATGCAAACACTGTCTATTTACCTAAGAACAACTCTTTTTAATCAAAGCCACTGTTCTCCAGGCCAATTGATTTCACTTCATTTAATTAACAGCTTCCGTGGAAGTAGAAGCAACAGCAAAAATATAGCTGGCTCGTAAACAGTCGCAATATTTCTATATATAATAGTTGCGCTCGAATCGGACCCATGAGATGGGTACCAGCTATTTGATTTTATTTGAATTTACTATAGTAACTTCGTTTTGAGAGATAAATTGTTAACGTTGTTTAAGAAATAAAAAACTCCTCCGACAACAGCAGTGTGCCGATAACGATAAAAATACCATCTGATAAGAAATAAATACCAATTCAGTTTATAAAAATACCAACTATACCATTTATAAAATTTATTTATAGTTTTAAGTTCTTTTACGAACTTTTTAAAAGGAAAAACATTGTTGTTACATTCCTATTTACAGCTCCTACATTTTACATATTTTTGTGTACAACTTCAATAATTCTGATTAGAAAAATTGTAAAAAACAAACACAATTAATGGCAGATTTATTTTTTATGGACGTTTATATCTTTATTATCCTTTTCACAAATGTCACGCCTGACTGGAATGCCCAGGAACAATTCAGACTGAAATTTATTAAGTGAACTAAAAACCACAGTCCTCGTGAAACCAACGCCATTCACATTGATGAGAATATAAAGATGCCCTGAGGACTCATTTTAATTAGTGGTATGGCTTTAAGTGTTATGAAGGACATTTTGTGTCTCTATCGAAGTCGATAAACAACGAATTCAATAAGAATTCAATTCGAAAAGCTGAGGCCACTATAACTTATATTTTTCATTAAATACTCAGTTAAGAGACAGCGCCGATAGCTACAAGAAATACCTTAAAATAATACCGCAAAAAATCCTAAGAAAATACCTGTCTGGCATCGACCTATCGATAACGGTATCTCGCATTATCTCTTAAATCAATCGATAGGCTGTCAATAGGCGCAAACTTTAAAATTCTTATTTATCAAAACTTTCTTGATCAACACCCAATTCCAAAAATAAATTGAGCGATAAGATAAATAAATTTATGTCACAACATGAGCTTATCGCACCTCATAGCATTTTTCTCCCTGTCTTGGCCCCTTATCAGTTCTGGCCAACGCTTATCTTCTTAGAAAACATTTCGTAACGGTGTCTTATCAGTGTTACTGCTCCTTATACAAATTATTTTTATATACTATTTGTTTATAAACAAGTGCTGCTCACATGCTAATATAATCTGTTGGAAACCCTATGACATTGAACTTGATTGATTTGAATGCAATGAAATATATAAAGGGATATCATTTTATTTACAGCGTCAGCCCGCAGTGAATAAATGGTATATGCAATTAGTTGTATGTTACAATTGGAGTATGCTTAAATAATAAAAAAAACTTATTAGTTAGATAATCATTTGCATACGTTTTTGTAACATTCGTCTGAGCATCTATGTCATACTGATAAGCCAAAATATTTCCAATTATAAGTAACAAAGTTTCGAATAGATAACTAATTTTTGATCATACACTCAGCTCACTTCACGCAGAAAGACGGAATCAGAACAGGCAACTTCACAACTATTTGGCACACATCCACCAGGAGAGAGAAGAGGAGAAAAATAGAATTGAAGTTCAGCAAGGTGTGCTCAATTCTTGGCCACCACTGTATATATGTATGTATGTATGTATGTATACGAATGCATTATTTGTTCGTTTTAAATATTTGAAAAATTCTCAGGATTTCCTTTCGGAGTGAACTTAGTTTGCGGCAAACTTCCGCCTTGTGTGAGCGACAGTGGGACTTATTTGTCATAACACCCTCGCCGTGACATCCGGAATGTGACAAGAGATAAAATTTCCAGCTGCAGTTTTGGTTTGTGCTTTATTCCGATCGCTTTATATTTATGGAGCGCCCTGGCCGCCCTTTAAAACAAGTTGTCAAGCATTGATTAGCGTTCTTTGTTAGCTTTCTTACCTTTTATTATTCGTTATTAAATGAGACTTTTTTTCTTCCAGCATATTAAAAACAAACCAAGCAACCGCAAGGCCGCAGAGCGTCCGGGGGAGATGGCAAACATCGGAAAGGCGAAATTTGTATACCCTTGCAACCATAAACATTACTGGAGGTGTGTAGAAAATTTTTTAATACATAGACAGAGAATTTATAGATAAAACATGTATATTGTAATATAAATTGACCAATAGCTCCTAGGGCAGCTATATAACATAGTCGTCGAAACAGGCCCGTTTCAACTTACACGACGGTCGAATATAACTCCTTCATTGCGTTGCAAACTTTGGACCAAAATTATAATAAACTCTGCAAGGGTATAATGAAAACAACATGGGATCCACCACTCACAGTCCACGCACTGTCACCCGCTCACGTAGCTGATTCTAAAGAGGAGGGGGTCTGGGTCTGGGTCTCCCTTTTCCGCGGGAGTGGAACGAGACTTTCGTCACGTAGCAACAGGCTGTAAGTTTATATTTATTACGCATGTTTTTTATGCTGTTGTTTACCTAAAATTTCGCCAAGGCAGTCCAACCGTCCAATGTGAATGTGACCCGGGCGTATGAGTAACAACAGTGAATGCTCATGTCCATGTAAGTCTGTGGATATCGTTGTGGTCTATGGAATGTGGAGTGTGGAGAGTGGAGAGTGAAAACCCCAGCGGATACAGACGCAGATGCAGTGGGTGTCTAAAAATAACTTCAATTATGCTATTTATTATTGCAGCTGCGTTCCAAAGCTGGCGAACCAGATGGGCAACTAATAGTGGCAAAAGCAAGGGTGGCCCGGGTGTTTTTCAACGGGGATGTACTTTGGAGAATGTAATGTAATAACGAAGAAAATTTCTACCATACAAACTCTGCATTACTTATCTAATTTCAATGTGTGGGATTCTTAAGCCCCCTTTCACCCCGGTAGATACATCACTCTGGGTTTATATGCAAGTGTGGGTTTCTCTTGGAACCCACTCGCACACAGATGCACTGAATAACATTACGTTGCAGCTGCTCGAAAAGCTCAGACTGCAGCTGGGAGCTTCAAAGCTGCGTTCATTCATTGTTTTGTTAGCTTCTTGGGCGGCAAGCTTGGCATAAAAATCCCAAATATGCGGCCAAATTGCATAAAAACTCAATTATAGCGCTGACCGAGTCCACATTGCATTTGTTGGGCCTTGCCTTATCGCCTTTTGTTTATTGTTTATCAGTATTATTGCTCGCGAGAGCTTATCAAACAATTTCGAAACCGAAATCCACCTTGCGGGTTTTTTCTTACTTGAACCGGCTGTCAGCGTTTTACGTCGGCACGTGAATACAATTGAAAAATTCCGTTGCCTTTTAGCGATACAGGGCGTACTCCCTAAAGTCAATAAAGTACATATATCCGAAAATATGTCAAAAATATACTTAGGTTTTCCATGCTTGGTTCTAGACAGCCTAGGGCTGTCGACCGATCCGAAGTTCTAACGTAGACTAGAGCCAGTTAGGAGTTCCAATAATTTCCAGATCATCTGCATCGGCGTATAGGTATACTTGTGGAGGCTGGACTGTGGATAAAATAATCTAGGTGCGTGGGCGGCGGAAAAGAGAAAAACCTGGGGGCAGAGAGAGTACAATCCGGTTCCCGTGGGCAGTGAATTTGGAGCGCTGGCATCGACAAGGAAAATAAAAAAAGAAAGAGCCAAGTAAAAAGCAACTCCTCGTCTGCCAAAGTTTGCATTTCATATGCAGGCCAGAGCCGGAGCCAAAAGGCAACTAAATAAATAAATACATTCAATTGTTGGCAGCGCGTCACCATTCGGCGCATGGCAACAGCGAACCCAAACAAAGGCCGACGGCGAATGTTGGACAATTAAAGCTGAAAGCAAACACAAAATCTGTGCATACTATATATTCGACTCGAGTGGCTGGCTTCCTCACACAAATGCAACCTGGCAGGCGACCTGTTGTCGCCAGGGTGCGATCGTTAAGTTTTATCTATCGGAGCCATTACAAAGTTCATTGCCACGGAGCTTCTACTCAGAATCCTAATGATTGAAGTCTAGTCACTTCCGCTATATGCTGCTTTCTAAAAGGATCCTAAAATTTAAGTTCTTTTTTAGTATTTCGAGCATCTGTTGCTTTACAAACGTTTTTTAACATTAAAGCTGCCTTAGTCTTTTTAACCCGATATTTTACTAATATAAAAAAATCTACAATTCGTCTAAGGAATACAGGATAATCTTAATCTTAAGAGGGATGGTGATATTGGCAGCTCCTCTTTACAAATCTATAATATGTATATATAATAATAAAATGCATACAAGCTTATAAAATATATTAAAATTTGATAAGCAATTCGGGAACTCCTTATCCCGCCCACTCACGCGATGGCGCGAAGCGTGCACAGCTGTCGTTGCCCAATACGATTTTTGCACTATGACAATGTCATTAGCACTCGAAAGAGAAGGCCAGAATCGGCCATAAAGCAAAACACAGCAGCAGATAACTTACGGGTTGGCGAAAACAACAACTATAAGTAAGCGTATACGTATACTATATGTGCTTAGTTAAAAATAAAACTATTTAGCCTCTACAGCGTCGTTGCCGTTGCCAATAGTGACGTTAATTCGCCATGGAATGGCATCTGAAATGCGAAAAAGCTGCAATCTCCCGGGTGCGCACTAGTAACAGCGATTAGGTTAAATATATACTATATAGAACAGTGGGAGAGCTGTCAGCTGTTGGGAAATCGCGCATACTAATCGCATGCTAATTGATAACAGCAACCGCAAAGCCAATCTGCCAGGTAGTAGTCAGGTGCAGCTCTCCCCGACTCTGATCGAACGATAGAATTCCGGGCAGTTTGATAAAGCAAGTAAATATGCAAAGTGAAAACAGTGATAACCAGTTTGAGGCGGTGGAAAATCCCTTTCGGGGGGAGTGTTTTTGTTTGCTTCGTTTGTTACGTCGTAAGTCGCATGAACTCAGGTCTTTCGAGAGGGGGTGTGGTCCGGGCTGGTCTGGATATGTGGATAAGACACATAAGCATCGACTTCTGTCAAGGTTAGCTATAGGACATCAAGTACATTCAGTGACACGCCCCTTAGACCCAAGTGCTGTAAACATTTTGATTAGTGTCTTGATTAACAATTGCTTTATTCATTTATTATTTATATGTATGTATAAATTCTCGTACTCTCTCTCTTATTGTGTACTAGAGTAGGGTTAATGTATACTCCGATTATTTAGGCATTATTCTCGCATTTCAAAAACCAATAAATATAAGCAACAAGTGGTATCGATATACATTCATGTCGTTATGGTTCAAGTCCTTCGATTAGGTTCGCCCTTCGACCATCCTGCTTTTAACTCATTTAGATATACCGTTTTTAGGTTTATGATTAATTGCTGTTATCTATCGATATATATATATATGTACACATTTTCGATCGCTTACAAGCAAGGCGTAAGGCACTTGAACTAAGAAGCAACAAAATAAACAAACAAACGAAGAGTACGCCCAACTTACTACCATATGCACAGAACTTTAGTTAAGGCCGATGCATTATGTATTGTGGCTAAGGCTGCAGTGTAAACTTTTGCTCCCTACTCCTCTACTCCTATGTACAACTTAGAGGGAACTAGAGCCTCCTGTTGGAGCCTATATAAAGATATTTACATAGCATATAATCGTAGTATAGCAGCCTATTAAACTTAACTAAACTCAATGGCATTCGTAAATTATACTGGGGGCGGGTGGTCGTTCTTGGCAACAAATTTAAGAAACTTCACTCAAAAAATATATACAAGTATTAAGTCAGAGATATTTTCATGACACATTTACTTGCTGATAAGGGTAATGTGCTTGTTACGCCAATTAAAATATTTAATTTTCTCCGCTATATCTTTTCTGCTGAGTCTTTACAATAAGAAGCACAAGAATTTTTCTTGCAAAACCTGCGTTCCCACTAAACACAGACCTTTCTTAAAATGTCTCTGGACATGACCGCCATATTATAAATAACTAAGGTAGGTCAACACGCAAAATGTTAACTCAGTTGCTCATTTGAAGGCCACCGCTGCTGCGGCTGCCCGTCGACGAGGAGCCCGTGAGTCCGAACTGCGACACCAGCTTGTCGTAGTCCTCCAGCGACGTCTCAAACTGTTCCAGCTGCCGTGACAGGTCATCCATGGCGCACGCATCGGCCGCACTGGTCGCCACCGCTGTGGCTGCTGCTATGGCTCCACACGCTGGCACTGAGGCACTGGATGGTGGTGTGGTTGCCACTGATGCCACCGAGGAAATCTCAGCCTGCAGCTCGTTGATGCCGCGCAGTGGTGGCGCGTGGTAGCATTCCCTGTAGAACTTAGCCAGATCATTCACATGCGATGTGGGCGAGGCGAAGGGAAAATGCAGCTCCTTAAGCAGGTTATCATCGTCGGGCGGAGGCTGCAGCGCCGGCTCAGAGTGGTGGCGATAGGCGGAGGAGGCGCTGGCAGGGATCAGTAGGCTTTTGATGGGCGAAACAGAGTTCCCCGAGTTCTTCTCATAGCTCTTAAAGCCCGTGGAGTTGTTGTTGAGATTGCTGCTCTGGTTGAAGTTGTTGGCTTGGTGGTTATTATTGTTGTTGGCACTCAAGACACTGGCGGCCACATTGTTGTCCAGGCGGTTAAGGGATTCCACAGAGCCGCGTCCTCTTAGCAGCCATTCAAAAGGCGGCGTTTCAGGAAGAACGAAGTCGTCTTCCGTGTACTTTTTTAGCTTTCCCATATCCGTGAACGCTCCCGGGCGCAGCGGCTTCTCAATGTCAATGCAGCGCCGGTCCCCGGAGCCCGTGGCGGAATTCAAAGCCAGCTTCTTGGCCACGGCAGTGCCATTTGGTAGTTGCTGCTGCTGGAAGCCAGCCGAACTAGCGTCGGTGGCGGGTCGGAAGTGATCCGACTTCAGCATGATGGTGTTGCTCTCGGCCTGGGCGGCGGTAGGCGATATGGTCAGCTTCGTGCGGTAGGCCACGGACATCACCAGCGAGCCCACAATCGTGTTGAGCTGCCCGATCTTCACGTGCTTGTGTCCCTCGCCCAGCGTATGCACCTGAGGCCGGTCCACGTAGATCCGGTAGAAGATGCCGTAGGAGTCGGGGCACTGGCGGCGGGACAGCTTGTAGGCCGGTGTGGTGCGGGTGAGCGAGATAAGGGACTTCAGCATGATGCCCATCCGGTTGTAGATGGCGTGGGCCGCCTTCAGAGTCTGTCCCTCGTTAGCGGTGGCCGCTTCGCCCTTTGGCTCCCCTGTGGCTGGAGTCACTCCATTTGTGGCTGACTGCAGCAGGTCCAGTGACCACACCTCCAGTACCATCTGGTCGCCGTCGGAGGTTCTTAGTGATATCTCCACGCTGAGCGGCAGCCGCTGCAGGATGCTCTCGCCCGTCTTGAGGCCAAGCGCCCGCTTGGTTTCGTCCAGCACCTCCGGGTGATCCTGGACGGCGATATTGAACCAGTCGCTGCCCGCCAGCGGATTGCACTGCGTCTGCATCTTCTCCCCCAGCCGCGACTGCACCACCACCTGGGTGGACTTAAGGACCAGGAACTTGATGAACTTCTCCAGGTCCCGCTCCGCCGCATTTAAACGCTGAGCAGACATTTTCTTTGTTTTTCCTCCGATTTGCGTGTTTGTTTGTGTGTGTGTGCGAACAAAGTTCGCTGTCTCAGCTTGTTTTTCACTTCTTCTTCTTCTATTTCCGCGTATTGTTTTTCGTCAAATTTAGAGTTTTTCTCGTCGCGCACGTTGCGTTCTAGGCACTGCAGAACATAATTATCACTTGCCCGGGCATTTTGCCAAAACACTGTAATTTGTACACCGCCGATTTTATTGCTGTTTCCGCGTTTGTTTTGTTTTAGAAAACAGATCACTCCCACTACATTCATGAAACTGAATAACAGAAACAGGCACTGCCAACGGGGTTGCCATGCGGGCGCGGTGCCCCAGCAGTGCTGCCAGCATGTCGGCAACCGCCATTAAAACCACTTGGAGAATGAATTGGCTCCGTTCGGAACTAACTACTTACATCTGTGCCCAAAATGATCCCGACTATATCTAAAACTATAACACCTAAAAGATTGAAGGAGATTATAATTTTAACCCTATATTAATTTTTAATTATTTTTGTTTTATTCTATATCTATATCATTTATCAAAGCATATGTTAACTTTTTTAACTGTTCTTAGCACATCCACATTCAATGGATCGTTGCCAGAAAAGGAATACATTTGTTTGCTTACATGTTTGGAACTAGATCTAATTCATTCGAATTAAGTGGGCAGTCCCTAGAGTCTGGCAACACCGCCGATTGAATGATACACGTCACGTACGCCGATTGGGTGGCGGGGTGGATTAAGATTTGAAATGATATATTTATGTTGGAGAATTTCACGCTAAATATCACCGCCACCCATCGCCTGTTGCTCCTCCCGCGCAATGAAGAAGTGCTCGCGATCCGTGGAGGTCAGCACATGCTTGGGCAGATATCGCAAGACAGACTGCGGCACCTGGCCCAACATGAGCAGGCGCTCTCGCTTCACCCGCTCCTCCATCTCGGCGTCTGCCTTGGCCTTGAGGTCGAAGTACTTTACGGTTTCAGCCGTGGCCTCCGCTCGCTTGCGCTGATTATCCTCCATCATGGCCAGCAGAGTGGCACCGTGCGCCCTGCGCCGGCGGTAGTCCTCTAGTTGTTTTTCGGACTCCATGTGTGTGTCAGTAGCTCCCTGTTGGCGGATTGCGATCTCCGTGCGCTTGAGCTGTATCTCCTTCATCTTGCGATGCTCCAGCTCCGAACGATAGAGATCCATCTCCAGCTTGGTGCGTCGCCGCGACATCTGCTCTTGCTGCATCTGCTGGCGAAAGCGCTCGTCACTCTTGGCTATGTACTCCGCCACCAGCAGATCCTGTAAAAGGTTGTCCCGATGGCGCTTCTGGTTCTGCGATGAAAAAGGCGTCAGTGCAGCTAACCGGGATTAAGAGGATAGGGCGATATTACCTCGATCTGGAGCACATGCTCGCCCAGGTGAATGCTGATCTCCTGCTTCTTCCGCTGTACCTCCAGCCGCTCTTCCTCCAGCTTCAGTTTCCTGTGTTCGATCTCCCCCTGCTTCTGAGTGACTTTTTCAAGCTCCTGTAGGTTTTGGGCCCGTTCCCACTCCCTTTGCTGTTTGTTTTCTTCGATAGACTGCATCATGTCATGGCGTTTTTGTACCTTACGCTGCTCTAGCTCAATCTGGAGGGCCCGATCCTCATCCTGAATTTGCTTCTGTCTGAACTGGCTGAGCTCCCGGTCGTTCATCCCCTGGGCGTGCTCCCGCTGGCGACGCAAGCGGTTCTCCTCCATTTGGCTAACTAGCGATTCGCGCAGGCAGCGCTGCTTCTCCTTGCGAGCAGCTTCTTCCTCGCGCTGCTTCGCCTCCAACAAGCACCGCTCTTCGGACACCTCCTGTGCCTCCACCTGCACGGCTATCTGGCGGATGCGCTTCCGTTCAGCCAGATCGTCGGCTATCTGCTTGGAAATGGCGGCTAGACGGAGTTGTTCAGCCAGATCGCGTAGTTCCTCGCAGTCCTGTCGCAGCTGCTGGCGGCGCTTCTTCTCCACGAACTCCGCGTACTTCAGTTGCTGCATCTCGTGCGTCATGGCCGCCCTCTCAATGGCATCCCGAGTTATCTCCTTGGAATATTCCAGATTGCGGTTGATCTTATCCAGGTCGTGCTGCATCTCTTGGAACACTTTGGAGCTGGTGAAGTCCCGCACTAGGCGCAAGCTCTGTGGCGCCTTGAATTTGGCTTTCCCGATTTCGAAAATTCCGTAGTCCACCTGGTTACCTTGTCCTCTACCGGTTGCCATAGCGCAGAAAATTTAAGAAAATAAAATAAACAATCACAGGCAGGGAAGTAAGGGTAATTACACAAAATTCGTTGACTACTGGCTCACATTTTATGTCTGCGTAGCAAATTAATCATTTTTTAGTCAATTCCTCCTATATTTCGATTAAACAATGCGACAGGTCCTTGTCAACACATCGCTGTGAATGGCAACGATGAGTAAAACCCCGTAAACATACATAGTTATCATAACATTTCAATTCAGAAATTTATTATAAGTTAACCGTAACTTAATTGTTAGTGTAAATGATTGCTAAAAGATTTCAATTCGCTTTCAAGGCTTTTGATGATCTTGACAACGGTTCGCTGTGAATGGCAATGTCGACCGGTAATCTCAATGCAAAAAATTTCAATTTCATTTAAATTTATTTTCTTACATAATTAACTATATTTACCTGCTAACTCGCCTTTCCATCGATAGAAAAGTAACCTGCACACATATTTAGATTAAAACTAAGTAAAAAAAAATTCATATTGTATACTTCGCCATTAAATGACAATTTAATTCATTCTCCAAATCATAGTTAAAGTCTATAAGAAATTTTTAAATGCATAATTCATAAATTTTCAAACGCGGTCGGGAAGTATTTCTTGTCCTTCTCGACAATGGACTCCAGCAGGTCATCGATGTCCGTAGTGGGGTAGCGCTCCACCCATGACTGTATATAGCCCTCATGGGTGGCCTCGTAGGTCTTCAGATGCACCTTCTGGTCCTTTCCCACCTCCGTGTTGGCCTGTACGAGGATCATGCGCGGTTTCTTGTGCGCCAGGCAGATGTCCCGCCACTTAGCCCACGGATGCGACCCGCTCTCATTAACCTCCGAATAGTGTTCGTACATTTTGGTGGCCGCCTGGATGTCCGCTGTCGACTTGTACACCTGCAGTTTGGTGAGGAAGTCGCCCAGCGCCTTCTTGCCCACGGTCTCGATCTTGCTGCGATCCACGGTTAACAGCAGGTTCTTACCGCCCTCGGTTTCCTCAACCTTCACCAGTCCGTCGCTAGCCTCCAAGAGCACCTTCATAATGACGAACCGGGCGCGGGAGTGTGCCTGCAGCCACTGCTTGGACTTGGGGTTGAACATCTCCAGGGCCACGCCCATGCCGTTCCAAATAAGACTCAGCCAGTTTATGTAGATTATGTTGTCCTGCTCCACCTTGTCCTTAAAACCAAAGATCTCCAGAATGTCCCGCTGCAGGGAAAGATATAGTCCCACGGCCTCCGCACGACACTCCTCATACGAAGATCCAATCGCCCCGAACTTCGTGTCGTATGTTTCCCCCGGCAGGTACCACGTCGAGATAGCTTTACCAGTGACCAAATTCTTTGTGTTCTCCTTGTCAAAGTTGTAAACTCCTTTCTCGTCGATCCGGAATAGCTTTCCGCTGCCATGACCCAGAAGTTCGTGGAGACCTACTTGAACCTCGAAGGCTTTCACCTTGTAGTCCTTCATTAAAGTTTGGTCCTCCTCAGACAGGAAGGGAATGGGATCTTTGCGGTTGATATTGGCCAGCACATTGCCTAACGAGACGTTCTTAAAGCCTTCGTCCTGACGAATTTCGTCGTCTATATGATGAAACGTAAAATTAATATTAAGTTCTCGCATCTCATAAAAAGATCCAACTTACAGTTTGGAATATTGATGCCAGCAGGCACTCCGCTGCCGGCGAAGGTTAGGACATCGAGGGAGGTGAAGTCCGGCTTCAGATAGGAATCCTTCTCGTACAGCTCTGTCCAGGGCAGGTACTCTACCAGCTTCTCCGCGCGATTTACCAGCTCGGAGAACTTCGCGGAGCTCTCCTTGTTCACCATGGCCACGAAGCCCTCGAATTCGGCGCGACCTCCAGCTGGATCCCTGTAGGTTTCGATAAAGCCAATGTAGGTCTCAATAACGGGTCCTTTATCCTTGATCCACCAGCGCGATCCGTCCTTGTGCTCGGCAAGCGAGCCCTGTTCGAAAGACCGGATATAGTGCTCTATCATCTTGGACTCATTCTCGTTAGCCGCGTACTTCTGGGCCTCCAGCAGATGCTGGTTGACGCGCTGCAAGAGCTTCCGGTAATCGCCACGGGTTACACGGAACTTGTTGCCGTTGAACTCCTCCAGCGGCAGTGTGATCCCGTCCTGCGGTGACTCCGCCACGGAGCCCAACTTTACGTCGTAGATGGTTTGACCATTTTCCAGCACCTTGAACGTGCGGCACATGTAGGGCTCGATGCGTTTGGAAGTCAGCCACTTGTTGACTATCTCGGAATCCTCCTTGGTGCAGTTGTCCGACCAGTAGGTGGTTATTCCATTTGGAGCAAAACCCAGTATCTCATTTCGTGACTCCAGCGCATATACCAGATCCTTGACCTTCTCGTAGATCTTGCACACACGAGGCTCGGCGGCGTAGGCAGCGGAGGAGCGCACTATGGCTTCGAATTTCGCCTCGGGCAGATTGGGCACGATCTTGCTATCACCCATTCCCTTGTAGTTGCCCGCGTTGGCGAATACGCCGCAGGCGTAGACTAGGAAGCCCTAAGGAATAAATTTGAGATCAGGAAGCTTACGGGCACAGAACAGGTATTTTTTTCTACCGTATACTCATCGGCGCTGACTCCCGCCTCCAAGACCTTAACCTGCAGCTCTGCTGGCTTCTCTGCCACAAAGATGCGATGCAGCAGGGAGAATATAAGCGGCGCCTCGGGACTTGACTGGATGAGGGCGATGAGGCCGCCGTCCCAGGAAGCCTTGCTGAAGTGGTGGGCGTAGAGCTTCTCTTTCTCGGTCAGGTTCTCGAAGGCGCTCCTGCAGTCCAGATCGGCGATGGGCTGCGTGTTGGGAAGGACGAAGTGGGCGGTTTTGTTAGCCATTTCAGCGGGCTGGGGAATATTCGCGCTGCAACTGCAAAGACAGCCAAGTCCAAGGGAGATTAGCTATCTAGATAATAGAAATAACGCCTGGAAAATACCTGTAGCGGATTGTCACGGGTCTGAGTCTGAACGAGCTATTAAAGCCGGAGGCGTCTCTGGAAAATCGCGGATTGATCAGCCCAGAGAGAGCGAAAGTTCTTCTGGAATTGATTTGATTACAGCGGAACTGGCAGAGCCTGCTGTTCAGTTGCTGTCGGCACCTCTGAATGGATTTAAGCCAAAACATAACTGGGGGAATTTTTCGAAATGGGCGAACTGTTCTTTCCAGAATTTACATTATTCGCCGCCCCAACTGGAAAATGTAAAATGCTAAGCTATATAGAAACTTTAAAAGAAAATCCAACAAATTCGGGGGGAAAAAAAGTAAAAGAAAACTGATGATGGATGCACCCTCTTCTCTGGGCTGTCCCACAAACCAGCAGATGTGGCCAGTTAATCAGGCTTTAAAAAGAAGAATATACAACTAAAATTTTATCGGTATGAAATGGATCCGGCATGGATAACGAAGAGCTAGGAATGCCTCTGAGCACATGGAGCAATGTTGATGTTGAAACACTATTAACACTTATTGATACCTTGGGCAGGAAACACACGATTAGGTTGATTTTGCTGCGTGCTTACGTACCTCGTGAGAGTGAGAAAAACTGAATATATAAAAAGGATTTTGCCGACTAATTTTTGCAAGTTGTACAAGTTCAGGCAGTGTAACCAGTCCAACGTGACTGTTTAGTACTAATCAGAAACCATGATAAAATCATACCAAGTAGTTTAGTTGGCAAAAGCTGGTACCCTAGAATTTTGAGCAAAATGCTGCATTATTTCTGTGTAAAAAGTATAGGAAACTAGTGGCTACAAAAGGGTGTGTTAAATAAAAAAATTATTTGCATTGTTTCGTGGCTTAGGAAAATACTACAGTTTCTCAATAAAATTCTAGATTATTTTGGTATTTTTAGTTACTGATGTGAGATTTGGCCCAACTATAAATACCAGTCTGCTGTTTTTCAAATAATTTAATTGCTGCCCGCTGGGTGAACATATAATAATAATAAAAATAATCTATTCATGTTTCTTAGACGCAAATAGTAAAACCACGTGTGACTTGTTCATGTTTCATGATGCTTCCAGGTGACTCTGGAATCATTGGAGCGTCTGTTTTCTTTTTCATGTTGCTTAACCACAGATAATAAATGTAAAACTGGCTAGAGCGATATTCAGATTAGTCAGAATTTGTTAAAAGTTTCTTGTAATTAAAAAAAGGGTCAGTATTTTTTTTAACCATTTGAACGTTAATTACATATCGGAATCATCGCCATGAGGTCACTACAATAGTTTAAAAGTTAAAAACCTAATATGTCACTCATTATTACCATAAATCTTCTGCCAGAAACTATTTTTAAGTTGTCATTGTTTAAATTTAGAAATCTGTGATAAATCCGGTTTGAAGATAACGACCCCTTTAGCGCAGTGAAAAAAGGCCAGTTCTGTAAAACGCCGAGGTCAAGATACCTATGAACAGAAAATAACGCACAACAATTACAAAATAGAAGACTAGAAAATAAAATAAACCAGTTGTTCAGAACACTATTGATTATATTAAACTTGTTCACAGTTCGCTATAAAGGTAACCAACATTTGAATTTTAACGGTCCAAGCGATGCCGCCGAAAAAAAGCGGAGCAGCCAACCCAGTGCTGGAAAACATCCAGTTTTGCACATGTCGAATTCACTTCATTTGCTCATCGTTTGATTCTAGTTTTTTCTGATATTTCCTTGCAGGACGAAAAACTCGCACATTTTAAATTAGATTGTTATACACGGAAAACAAGAAAGCTGAGCCAAATGGAGGAGAATACGGAGAACATGGAGGGAAAGCGCGGTGAGTGGGTTTTAAAGTGTGGATCAGTCAGGAATCCTAGCTGGAGTCTGTAAAAAGCAACGGGATCTATGTAGAGGCCGGTGCCCGAAGTGGCGGCATTACGTTCAACATTTTTTTATCGACATTCGCGACTCGTTTTGTTAAAAAATAAAAAGGACGAACATTTTAAGTTAATTTTTTGTACACGGAATACAGGAAAGCCGAGCTAAATGAGGGCCAATAATGGGAACAAGCAACGGGATCTATGCAGACCGGAGCCGTCCATTACCCCTGCTCCATTTCTGCCACGCATTTCCATTTCTCAGATTATTTGTTTTAATGTTGTAGTGACTCGTGCTCGCACTCGCCGGATGTCCTTGTTGGATACGGATAGTCGGCCGGGAACACCGCAGCTAGACACTGCATCGGATCGGGGTGAGTTTTGGGGAAATCCCTGAATCGGAGGTCGACAGCACCTATTAAGGCATATCTTCATGATTACTAGGCACAGCTTCACCACGCCCCACTCGTCGAGCGCGCCTGAACTCGGTCACCTTGGACGTCAGGACTCCGAGTCGGCCCACACGCGCCTCTCTGGCTCGCGGCGAAACCCCAGAGCCCACAACACCCTCCTCCGTAAAGAGGACTGCCCGCACGCCGGCCAAAGTCAGATCAGTGCGCCAACAGTTGACACTCAAAGAGGAGGATGCCGAGGAAACCGAGGTGGAGCAGGTGGAGAAACCCGGCTCGCGAACGGGCACGCCCACACCAACAGGCGAGAAGAGGGTAACACGCTCCATGTCGCAGACTCCGCCAAACGTTGCTCGACCGTTGTCGCAACCTGATCTGAACTCTTTCCTCGAAGACAAACAAAAGAAAGATCTGAAGAGTGTGGAAAAGGAAGTGAAGACGACAACGTTGACTAAAACCCACACACCCAAGTTGTCAGTGAGGCTAGAAAAGCTCAAAGTGGCTGAAAAGGCGGAAAGTGTTGTACCGAAGAAAGTTGATCCCGAGAGAAAATTGCCTATAAACTTTGAGGTCGAAGGTTCTTCTGATCATCAAAAACAGTCTGTAGAGATCTTGGAATCTGAAAAATCCCAGCCGGCGACGAAAATGAATAATAACGAAAGTCTTGCCGCAGTTTCAATATTCAAGCCACAAATTGTTTTTGGTACTTCTGAGCCATCAAAAGAGGCTAGGGAAATGCAACCTGCAACTGAGTCTTCGCCGGGTCAGTTTCCGGAAAGAAATGATTCCTTGGAGGAGCAAGAGTTCTTGGATGCAGAAGAATCGCCGCAAAAGGATGGGCCGCAACAAGATGAGCGAGAGTCTGAGATGGAACAGGATTCCAAAATGAAGCTGCAGGTTATGCCAAAATCAGATATCGCTGAACCACCTATTGAGCATTCAAGACGTGAAGAAGCGACTATTGAAACTCCCAATGAAGAAATCATAGCTAAACCTGAAGAGGAAATTACTCCAAAATGCGAAGAATCAGATATTGACATTCTCAAAAATGAAATCATCGCTGAGCCAGAAGTGGAAATTACCACTCCAGAGACCCCAATGGATGTAGATGAGAAAATAAGACTTCCAAATGGGGAGAAGCCGGACAATATTCAAATCCCGGATCCAACGGCTGACATCAACTCACGTGTTGTGGAACAAAAGAAATTTGTGGGCTTTAACAGCGACATGGAGGATGCCGATGTTGAGAAGAAACGATTTCCCAAGACCCCGGGTCGAGAGAAAGTTCCAGCTTCCTTCAACTTTACCCCGAAGCCTTTGAAGACAGATGTAGAACAGAGTCGGAATAGCTCTACGCCCATACTCAAGCAGCAGGAGCCGGCGTTGTCCCTCGACAAGTCAGAGTTGCAGCCACCGCCGCTCCAAATAGACGCTATCAAGCCCTTCGATGAGCTGGAGAAAACGGAGGAGACCTCCTTGGTGCAACCGACGAATATGTCGCCAAAGAAAGCTGTGAACAAAATCCTCGCTCTACTGGAGAGCGATGACGAGCCGGATGAAATTGAGGCCGAAGAGGGGAATGGCGACGACTCCATGTGCGAGTTTATTGATAACGTTGCGGAGGAAGAGGGCGACGAGTCCATGTGCGAGTTCATTGATAGTGTTGCGGAGGAAGCGCCTGCTGATTACAAGTCTGGGGACTCCATGGACTCCTCGGAGCGTCGGGAGATTGAGGAGAATGAAATCCACTGTGACGGCGAATCCGTGGGAAGCCAGGACACCGACGAAGAGTCCACCGGCGATTCCAATGAATCCAATGATTCCTTCGTCGTTTCCGACGACGATGTGGAGGAGGAATTGGACCCACTATGCTACTCCAGCACCGAGGAGGATGAGATGGAAAATATAGATTCGAAAGACAAAAAGAAACGTCGCCGTATTTTAGTGGCCGAGTCTAGTGATGATGAGAAACAGGACAAGGAGCAGAAAAAAAACCAATTGGCGAAGGCCAAGGACCAGAGCAACTGTTCGTTCGATATTAGCAAACTGAGCGAAGCTGCCCAATTGATGAATGGCAGCACAGATAAATCTTTGACTTCGGAAACCGAATTGGAGAACAGGCGCATCATGGCGCTTAACGAACTAAACAAGTCGGAGAGGTTCAACAAGACAGCCACGCGCCTGGACGCTAGCGTATTGGAGTTGGATTCCACTGATCATGACAAAGACGAAGACCAAGAGGAGGAGGACGAGACAGAAAAGGGAAATATAAGTGTCTTCGAGATCGTGGATTCCGACGACGATAAAGGTCCCGACGAAGACAGAAAAGGAGCTGAAGCCGAAAATGAGAAGTCTGAGAAGGAGAAGCCTGTTGGTAAATTCACCTCCTTCCTGGCCCAGAAATCTTCGAAATCTGCGGATGAGGAAGCTCTGCTTGCCGATTTAGCATCCAGTGATCTGCGCCATCTAGAGACTATGTTTAATCCCCTCCAAAAGTCGCGTCGGCAGTCGTTGATCATGCCAAGCTATGAATTGGTAGCCAAAGAGCCCAAGCTAAAGCGCCGAAGTGACCATGCTTTAGGTGGTAGTGACTTCTGCCCCTCACAATCCTTCGTGGAAATGATAGATGAACACAAGCGAATCAAGAACAAGCGCAAACGCCTCTCGAAAAGCTTCTCAGGCGCTGCCGATGATCTCGAAGAAATGTGTGGAATTCTTCATGAGCGTAAGCGTTTAAAGAGCTCGAAAGGGGATTCCACGGAGTCTTTGGAGAATGATGATGACCAGGAGGCAGAGGCCGCTCCTGTGGAACAGTCTACTAATATGGAGACACCAGGGCCGAATGCTTTCCAGGAATCAAACTCCGGGAGAGAAATATTACAGGTTGAACCCATTCCGCAAGCATCGCCCGAAAGGGAGTTGGAAAGGGTTATAAAAAATGTTTCTTTGAAAAAATCACCAACAAAGGAGACTTCCTTCACTAAGTTACAGCCTAATGACCAATATCAGCCAACATGGGAGGCTGAAGAGATCAAGACGTTTCAATCTGTTAAAGCATCGGCATCCAAGGGAAAAGTTGAGCTCTCCAATGAACCCAAGACTGCTGAATATTATCTGGAATATTGCAATAGTATCCTCCAGAAGGCCAATGAAGCTGTCTTGAGGAAGAAGAAAGAGGTGAGTTAATATATTGATATAATAATATTGATAAAAAATATATTTTCATCACAATGCTGTAAAATTCTTTATAAGGACGTTGCTGCAGGAAAGAAACAAAAGAAACAGAAGCGTACAGTTGTGTCAGCGGCTACTAAATCGGAACAAGCTATGTCCGTATCGACTGTCCAGACGGGAAAACAAGCTCCTAAGCCAGCACTGGCTATCTCGACTGTCCAGACGGGAAATCAAGCTTCTAAGCCACCCCCTCCGCTTAAGAAGGATTTAAAACGCCTGCAGGCAGCTCGGCAAGCGGTGGGACATGCTGTTAGTCTCCTTGCGCCGGGAATTGTCGGAAAAGAGGTGAGCCAAACAAACAAATTTTGGAAGAATTTTATGAATTCCTTTGTTCCTCCACAGCCACGCTCTCTGGCGCGTAAACTGTCGCCGCAGTCGCCAATAGAGGTCAAGAAGGAAACCAAAAAGCTGAAGAAAACGAACAAGCAGAAGATACCAGAGACATCGCCGCTAAAGAGTTCCGATGAGGAAAACCATGGCAATCGTATTCGTACGAATGCCGGCTTCGTGACAGTATCCAGGATCGATTCTCCGCCGAGAGCACCAATTATTGAGCTGATTAAGACTAGTTCGGGCATAATGCGCGTTGAGCCAACCACCCCAAAGCAGAAGTACTTCCGCGAGTTGCCGGCCACTCCGAAGAATAACGGATTTCAGGAAAGACCAGTTTCCTCTGGACATTCGAAGAAGCGAGCCAAACAAAAAGCTTTGCAGGCAGCAGCAAGTGGCAAACAGAACCCAGCTATGCAGTCAGCACTGCGATTTAAGGAGCAGTCTTTTGCCCGAAAGTTTTAGAGCCTAAATGTAGATGGAAACTTAGTATTAAAAAAATATATATTAACAGGCGAGAAGCGAGAAAGTGTGCGCACTTCATTCTTTACTTTGGTTTATGCTTCATTAGTTGGTATTTTTCCAAATTATTTTTGTACCGAGTTTATAATTTTTTGTTTGTATTTACGTTTAATTGATTTTTTGAACTTTTGTTTTGCTTTTTCTTAATTTACAGTAAAAATTTCCAATTTGTAATTTTTGAGAGTTTATTTTTCGTTTATATTTTTAAAATCTTGTTATGCTATTTTTGTTGCTTCATTCCACAGCTTTGCCACGATAACATTTCGATTATATTCCAATACACTATCACTCTTACGCATGTAGAACATAATAAATTGAAGAAATATATGCTTGTTAAACCATGTGTTTATTTTTTTCTCCGATAACTGATACAGTCCTTAATAAAGAAATGGAACTACTATATAGATATAAATGTACAAGTTCTGACAACTGTATCTCACACGAACTGTACACTTCAACTTCTTTCTAGTTTAATATACAAAGGGCTTCACCATTAGTGAAATATTGATCTTGTGCATCTCTGTTTCATAATGAATTAAATAATAAGATAAACATTGATAGAGATGAGAATCATATAAATATTATCCATACTCAATGTGATGGATGAAAGACATGGATAGATTATGTGCAGGTGTTACGGGAGAATTACATTCAAAACTAGATATCGGAAGTGAATTTGGACTAAGCAACAGAGAAAAGTGTTATAAGTTAGTACAAACATTAAGCAAGAAGTCAGAAAAACCGGATGAATTAGAAATACAGTCAGAACAGCCCGAAATGCAGATAGATAACAATAGGAAATGATAATAGGTTGAAGGTTTCCCAAGTGTTGTAAAATTAAAAAACACGTGCAAATCTTACAGAAAACTAAAAATTAGAAAGTGGTCGCGCCAATAACAAATGGTTATCGGTTATGGTTATCGTTTTAAATATCGATACTATCGGAATGGACCGGTAATACACAGCATACAGTAATAATTAGAGTATTTTGGATAACACTTTACTGTAAGTAATTCGGATTTACCAAATAAATAAATTGGGAATGTCGACTAAAAAATTAGAAGGGGATGCATATTGCATAAAAACATATAATATATGAACGCTTATTAAGCCTACGGAATATATGGATAATACTGGGATATAAAAACACTGAAATTGAATTGAGCGTAATACAGAATAATGATTTCAAATTAGTAATAAATTGTAAATATATGTATTATTAGTATTAAGTGTGAGCATATTGTTAATTAATATAATCTATTGTGTACGTCATATAAATATAATAGTACTTAGTAGTAAGTATCGATAAAACGATAAATATCTTAGGAAGTGCGGCCAACTTCACACAATAAGAAGAAAGAGATAGACGCGCAAAATTATAAAAATATGTAAAATATATCAAATAAAGACCATCATTTACAAAATGTATTTTTATTTTTGAATTTATAAACTTATTTGTTATTTGTTAATCCACATAACACTAAACAATAGTTTTCGCCTTAAGATTTACGGTAATAAAGAATGACTGGGGACTTCCATGTTCAAATGGTTAAAACAATTTTCAGAAGTAAACAAAATCCAACTTAACGGAATACAGTTTAACTAATTAGTATTTAATCAATTTTTATAAACTGCTTAAGTTTTAGAGCATATTTTGTTTGGCGATTTCTGGATTGAACTGGCTGTTGTACTTCTGAACGACCCTAGGCGTGGGAGCTGGAGTAGATACTGCACTGGCAGCCACCGCCGCCTCCTTGGGAGCGAAAAGAGCCTCAGAGCGTTCGCGCTCGGTAGCTTCTCTTCGCAGACGCTCCTTTCTGAGCCTCTCCAGCTTATCGCGTTTGTAACGCTCTGCTTGCCTAGATTCCTCATCTTCCGACGCGCGCCTTGAGCCCTTGTGCTTTTTTACCTTGCTCGCGGTTTCTTTACCACGCTTCGTCTTCTTCTTGTGCTTTTTGACCTTATAAGAGGAGGACGAGCTGCACGTTGGAACTGCTGACGGAGGAGAGGAAGTCCATTCACGTGTTCTTTTGATGGCCCTCTTGGGATCCTTTTTCGCAGGCGGTATGAGAGCATTGATCAAAGTGAGGGGATCATGGGCAAGCTTCTGCTTTAGATGGCTCTCGTCCGCACTGGTATCACCTACTTCTGGCCTCTTGGGAGCGACCTCGTACCAGCTGCGTACTTTCAGGGCCTCATTTGTGTCCTGTCCCAGATAGGTGAGGTAGCCAATCTGCTTCTCGTACTTCTCCTGCTCTTCCTTCTGCTCCTTCTCCAGGTCCTTGTTCGTCGTTTTCACATGGCTCCTGTAGTCCGCGAAGAGGTCAACTCCCTTGGTTTGTTCAGAGTTGGCGTCATGCCGCTCCTGGGAGGAAGCTTGCGAGCCCGAGATCTTCTCTGGGAGTCCCGACTGGCGGCGCAGGAAGTTTATGCGAGCTTCGCTTTCCTATACAGAAGATATGACCATCAATAGAGAAAGATTCATTGATTTTTCGGTAATTCTTACAGCAAATTCCAACTTGTCCTGCCGAATTTTCTCTTCAGATGCGGCCGCCGTCTGATCTCTACGCACTCGGGCAATGTTATCCTTGGTACGTACATGCCAGCTGCAAAGGACACAGTGTTACACTTTCAGTTACGTAAAATCCTTTAATAACTCACCGTTTTTTTGGTAAAATATTCATTTGCGAGGTGTAAGCAGCGCAGGCTAATCTGTAAACAAACCTTAAATATATCGTAAAGAAATCTTTAGAAGCATCGATACATCGATATGTATAAGAACGATTATAATATTACGCCCACTAGCTTTTTTATGGCTGCTCAAACTCCCAAAATAGATTTTAAAACAAATATTTCATCAACTTAAATATTTGGAATGAAGGAATTTAGATGATTATCTAATATAAGTTTCATCAGTTTCATCAGTTTTATAGAGGGTGATATATGTAGTTAAAGGCTGAGTTTTGGCATTGATGTGTCGGGCAATAACATTTTCAGAATAATGTAAACTAATTGGAAAATTAAAGATTAAGGCTTTATTTTACTATTTGCAGTGAAGCAGGTGACTCCATCTCCCACCGCTAGATTTAAGATATAAGTTATGTGATACTTTCTTAAGAAGCGATAGATTAACGATACGATATTTCTTAAAGGTAAAAATAAACGTTGCCTCGCTGTGAACGGCCAAAGAGAAAAGAGTAAACAAGCCTAGACGCAAGGCGAACGGCAAGAAAGTGTTGTCAAACTACCTATTCGGAAAAAATATTATAAGAGCAGCCTAGCCTGTTCGTTCTCTTCTATTTAAATACCAATCCAAAATATTTTGTTCTCGTTAAATGTATTTATTTGGCTGATTTATCGTTGCACCCACACTCGTGATCAAATTGCCCGCCAACCCATCCGATTGGATTTGACAATTCGCAAATCAAGGCGACGCACGGCGAATGGCAAACACCCCATCTGTCAGAAACAGAAGGGGCAAAAGGAAAAGCGCAGCGCTCTGTCTTGTCGTCCCGAAGAAAGAACTATTGTGAAAAATCTAGAGAATCCGGAACCAGGACACACAACTGCAGTGGCGCGTGCATGCCACTCGCACCCCCACATTCCCGGAATGACCACGGAGCAGCACCACCAGCCGCAGAAGCGGATGCTCAAGCAGGACGGCTACCTGGAGCTACCTGGCGCTCCCTGCAAGATGCGCAATGTCTTGTATCATCCGCAGCTCAACGTGCTCCTGCTCTTCGACTGCGGCAATCTCGTCAAGGTCCTGGACGCCAATTCCGGAGTGATTCTGCAGACCTACGTGCTCGGCACCAATGGTGAGGAAGTTTGGGGAAAAAATAGCCACACACACCCATGCATACATGGGCACGGGGCACGCACGCACACAGGCCCAAGCAAATGTCAATACAGTGGAGAACTACGAATTAGAACCCACACAGAGAAAAAAAAATATTGTAGTCATTCCACGACTTTTCAATAAATAGCTTTGCTTGGCTTTAAGTTGTAGAATTTGATATTGAGAATGAATATAAATTTGATATTTACTTAAAGTCTAATGCAAAATAATAGTGGTGGTATTTTTGTGAACAAATTTTTTAAATATTTTTTCTTAAAACTAGAACTTTTAGATCTATTAAAAACAAAAAACTAGCTTTAATTTTGCTCTAAAATCTAAAGTTTTTAACATCCAACATTATTTAAACGAAATCGTATTGATACAAATTTTGCTTTAGTCATAGCCCACTGTATTGCATTTCTGTATGTAATTGCCTTGCACTTGCCCACTCGTCAGCTTGTGTGTGTGTCGGTCGTTTTTGTGTATGCGTTTGGCATCAATTTTGAAGAAAGCTCTTTGGTTTGGACAAAATCCGTAAAGGTGGAGTGCTAATCCAATCCAGTTGTTAATTCCCCAACGCAATCCGGGTCTTCGTGCGGATTGTCCTATCGCAACGCGTTTGTTATTGTTTCCGATTAGGGAAACCGCCAGCAGCAGCCGTTTTGTTTTTGTTTTTGCCTCTATTACGCAGTTGTTCTGTTCGATGACCCCCACCCACTTCCTCCCCGCGACCCTAAAAGCTCGCTCTACGGAAGTGTTTTTTTTTCGGGAATGTTCCGGTCAAAAGTGATGGCTTTAATACCCGGACTGGGCTTCCCTTCCGTTTCCCAAAATAATCTACTATTTTAAATGCTCTTTAGGTTCAACTTTGCTTGCTTTGTCACCTTTAAAAGAGATTACCTATATGATTAGGTTTCATTATTATCATTTTACCGTTTGTCTTATCGTATAATAATAATAACAAAGTATTCCCTATATAGGAGAATTTAATCAATTTTTTAGTCACCCGTAGATTCAGTTATTCTAATGATATTTATATTGGATGTGTCATTAAGACCTCTAATGCTTGATTTTAATTTTATTGCGCTTATCCTTAAAGGCGACAGCGTGGTGAATGGTCGCTATATGCCATTGCAAGATAAGATCTTGTTCTGGGATGGCCATAACCTTGGACTGCGTGGAGACTACAACGGCGTCCTGCTGCTGGACACCATTCTGCAAGCGCCGATTGGGCAGAGCGACGAGTACATAAAGTTGGAGATCATCCTGTCTGAGGCGATAATTTTTCAGAACTGCATCATCGAGCTAGAGAGCGAGGGCTTGGAGTGCCCGTGCGACATTAGCAACGAGCTAACCCTGAAGATCAACCAAGCGCAGCAGAATGCCAAGAAAGGCATCAAGGCCCAGCGGGTAAGATTTAGCTTCTAGCATTTTAAAGCGTAACTTATAATTTTTGCCTTTTCAGTGGAATACAATTTGTCTGGAGGTGACCTACTCCAGCCTCAAGCTGGTGGCCAGCAATGTTGTCATCATGTTAAAGCGTCTGGAGCGCAACATTCCTGTGCTGGCCATCGCCTCTGCTATCAACGAGCGCCTCACTGAAATGATGTTGGGCTCCCGCCTGCCAGACTACTTCAACTTCAGTAACTTCCAGCGCGTGCTTATGCACTCGGAGGCCCTGCGTCGTCAGACGTTCGAAAAGTGGCCCCACATGGACTACAAATGGGCACTTCCCGATCAGATGGCCCAAGCGGGCTTCTACCACCAACCATCCTCCTCCGGTGAGGATCGCGCCATGTGCTTCACATGTAACGTGTGCCTTGTCTGTTGGGAGAAGACCGACGAGCCGTGGAGCGAACACGAGAGGCACTCACCCCTGTGTCCCTTTGTCAAGGGCGAGTATACGCAGAATGTGCCACTGTCCATCACCTACGCCACAAATCCGGCATTGACAGCCCCCGGACTAGGATTCGACATCATCTCCAACAGTGATTACGCGAATGTGCTCTGCACCAGTTGCTCGCAAACAGGGGAGCTGAGTGTGTGGAGTATTGAACGCCACCTGAAGTTAATGCACAGCATTCATGTTCCGACACTACTCAAGGACGTTTTCGAGGAGAGCTTCGAGTGGGCGAGGGTTACAGCCATTTGCGTCTTGCCGAATGCTCGGGCACGCACCAAGGTCAACTATGTATACTCGGCGGCAAATTACGGCTGTGTAGGCGGTGGCAATGGATCTGGTGCCCATTCAGGATCGAACGCCGGATCGGGGGGAAAGTTCGGCAGCGTGAATGCCCAACATATCACCTCAACCTCAACGCTACGGGCCGGCGTCGTCGGTTCCAAGATCGTTCTGGGCGTCAGCGTACGCCAGAGCAGCGGCGAGGTGGCTCTACGAATGGTGGTGCTCAACATCGTTGAGGTGGATCGGCACAGTGAGACCTCTGCGACTGTAAGCAATGACAGCGGCAGCGTCTCAAGCGTTGGCGGTCAGTTAATGAAGTCCTCGTCGCCAATGGTTACTGGTGAGTAAAATGGCTCGACTGTAGCTTTCTAGCTTGATGTTAGGGTTCCACCTAAGCCTTCAATAAATGAGACTAAATGCATATTTAATTGATCCAAGAAAACTTGAATTAATCAGTTACTCATCTCGGTTCCCCAGCATCCAGCGAAAGCAGCAACGCGGTCGTGACCCAAGTGAATCTCGAGTCGAAAGATGATGATAACAAGGCCATGACTCCCTACGAGAAGTTTGCCGACGGCTTCGATAGCAACGGATTCGTGTCCGCACTAATGACTTACAACAAGAACAACGGAGTTAGCCAGAACACCGACGACGCCTCCGTGCTGTATGACTTCGATCTGTGCACGTTGTCCCAGATCCTCGATCAAAATCTCGAGGACCCTCTTAGCGGTTTGATGGTTGGATCGAACACAGTCAATGTCAGCAATCTTGGAATGGGTAACGAGATCGACAAGCTTGTCGATGATGCGGAGATGACACACCAGAACAACAACAACAATAATAATAACAACAACAATGAGGCAAACTCTCTGGGCGGGAGTTCCTCAAACCACAACAACAATAACAACACCATCATGATCAACGGTAGTTCCACCGGAAGCAGCAGCAGCGACAAGATGACGGCCACCGAGGAAATCGACTGTGTGGTGGAGAGCTGGACGAGTGTGAAACGCATGAATGCCCTGGATGGGGCTAGCAGTGGGGCGAATGGTGTGGCCCATTCGGTCCAGGAGATTATTGAGATTGCGGAGATCTTGCCCACTACGCCGAAGTGCAACCAGCTGCTGGTCAAGTTGCTGCGTACTAAGGCCCCGGAAACGGAGGGCAGCAAGATCATTATGGCCACCGTAGCCAAGGAAGAGGAGGAAGAGGACGACGACGAGGAGGAGCAGCGGGCGGATGATGCAATGGATACAGGTAAGAGGGATAACCTGAAACCCGTTCAGAAATCACTATATTTTTCCCATCTCCCCCTTTTGTTGGCAGACAACAACGTTGAGGGAAATGTGGCCGCTCAGCTCTTGGTGTTCGACTACGATGACACTCAGATATCGAACGACTACACCCTGGCAATGACCTTCAGTCGGGCCAAGTGCCCTAAACAGCTTTGCATCCTGCCGCACTTCAACTCCTCCGTGGAGCAGAAGGATGCCGGCTCCATTTGTGTGGTGTGTGCCGATGGCAGCGTTGAGATATACTCGCTCGCCGACTTCCAGGGAACCATGGTGATCGAGGAGGAGGGCGAGCACTTTGAGTCCGTAGTTTACTGCCGGAACCTGGACAGGCTGTGCTGCTGCTCCCGCCAGGGCGGACTCGTGTTTTTCTCGCTGAGCGAGGGCGAGAATGACTCTGGGGACGAGCTGTTAGAAATGGACGACGAGTGCAGCACCACATTAACGCAGGCGGCGGCTGATGTAAGCGTAACAGATGGCGCCCGACATATGTCTGAAGCGGATCTGATGAGCAAAACCCTGATGACAAGCGATTCCATCTGCGTGGATGTGAGCAGCGAGACGGCGGCTCCCTCCACGACTGGACAAAGTGCCCATGTGCAAACCTCACCGTCGGCGGCTTCTATGGCGGCCGCCAGTGCCAACCTACTTGCCTACAAAGCCGCCGACCTGACCCTCGACGACCTGAAACTCTTCTATGCCCTCACCCAGTTCGACGACAAGCTCACCGTCTACTCAGCCGAGGTGCCCAGCTGCTGGAATGATCTTGGCCAGGTGCAGAAGCAGCGAAAGCAGTCACAGAACATGCGGCATGGGGGCGACGAGCGTGACTTTACCCGCACTTGGCGTCTGCACAACGATGCGTAAGTATTCCATCCATACATTAAAGATGATCTATTTCTGGATAATTTTTCCTTTTAGAACCACTTGGGATGAACACATCATAGAGCTGAACTTGGCCCAACCCGTATCACTGGGTCACATCGATCTGAAGTTCACGGTGTATCAGCAATGCTCCAATCCCGCAGCAATTCAGGTGACACTCCTAAAGCAGAACACCAATGGATTTGGCTACCGAATGAAGGGTTCCCACGCCAGCTACAAGCCGAATGTAATCGATGACAACATTGATCTCTCCTATAGTAAGTACTGCTCTAAATTAAAATCACCAGTTTACCAATAAACGATCCTTTCGGCTTTGCAGTTGCCAATGAGAATCCAGTACTCAGTGAGGAGTATCTGCTGGCCCATAATGCAGAGGTCTTGGCCGGACCAATCGAGCTCTCCTCGTGCATAGATTTGTGCGATCAAGGTGGCACCGCCACCCTAACTTCACCCAAACTGTTCAAGACGCGCACCCGAAACTTTTTGCTGCACATTAAGACGGTTTCGGATCCGTCGAAAGAAGGACAGAACAAGACAAGGGGTATGTGTGTGTGTGTGTGAAAGGGAATGGGATCAAAACATAAATATTTAGGATATACTTTAAAGTGTATGGGATAAAGATCAACTTAGGTTGGCCCAAAGAAATTTTCACATATCGTTCCAAAGTATTTTGGAGTGTGCAGCTTTGTAATTCCAAGCGTAGATGTCTCGCGAGTCATGGAGTTGAGTTTACCCACCATATTTTGCAGCTTCTTCGTCACAGCAGAAGCGCTCGCATCAAGTAGAAGTAATGGTGGATGGAAGCAAACCCCTTGTTAAGAGCGGCCTTAGTCTGGCCAATGCGGTCCGAATTATCAAGAGAGCCGTACTAAAAGTATGTCCCGCGACGAAAGCCGCCTGTAATTCATGTGGCCTTAATATTAATCAGACGCTTAAGCCCAAGTCGCAGGGCAGTATTCCTGTGATCATAGCCCAGGTAGTGAAACCCAAGGCTTTGGTTCCGCCCTTTCCGGTTGCTCCGTCTGGGGGACAAGGCCCGGAGCAACTGCCGCCGAGTAGGGAAGGTACTTCCTCGCGCAACAGCTTTTTAATGAGGGTAAATCACTCAGTCTAGTCACTTATTACTGTGTCTCTGTCTCTCTTCGTAGGCTGCGACTGGTTGCACGAGATCTCTATCAGTGTGCGTGCCGTAAAGTCGCACAGTCGGATAGTCAATAGCCGGATGCAGCGCATAGCCATGCTGGAAAGTAATAATCTTCTGGAGCAGTTGCTGCGTATTGCCAGTGATCCGAGCTCAAATCCGCTCTCCAAGAACATTTCGCTCGACGTTCTCAACTGGATTTGCTTCGTCCGGCTTAACCGGTTCCGGTCGCCCAAGTCTGAGCGCCTCAAAGACCAGATCAATAAGCAGACTGCGGTGAATATCCAGGACCTGCTGGCACAGCAGTTCGAGTGCATTTCCCTCTCTGAGAAGCACATTGAACAACTACTGCGCAACTGCGTCATCTACAGCGAGCGGAGCACGGCACACAAATGTGTAAAGCTGCTTATTATGCTGACAGAGTAAGTGATGAGAATATCTCGTAAGAAATTTATCTTTAAAATGTCATCCTGTCCGCAGGGGAGTCACAAATCTGCCGGCGGAGCTGCAGCATCATACGACATTGGACCACAGCTTCAAAGCGGCCATTGCCAACACCTTTCACGAGCTGCCGCGGGCGCAGTGCGGCAGCGTGGTTCGATGGTACATGATGCTCACGTGCGCCACCTCCACTGCGGAGTCCCACAACAGTATCTCCGAGCAGGCGATCCATCTGCTAAAGGAGATCTCTGTTGAAATTGACAAGCGCTGGGATCCCTATTGTGCTTTGTTGAGCACTCGCTTTGGCCTCTACGGTTTTCCCTTTGAGCCGGAGATCTTTGACTTTGACTTCCCCAACATTAATAGACACGGGTCCAGCTCCTCGGTGGCCCTGACCAATGTGATTCGTAGCAGCGCCACCATTTTGCCGGTAACTGGACTGGACATCAAGAGATTAAGCTCCATAGGTGGGTTCGAAATGAATTCTAACAAACAGATGATAATGTTTTATGTTTTTGTTTTTGCAGACGGTGTGGACTTCCGCACGTTTCCGTATCTGATCCGGGGCAAGAGCATCAGCAACCAGCTGCGAGGATTATTAGAGGTTGTGCAGCTGCATTTCAATTGTGTACAAACCTCGGAGGCCACACGCATCGACAACATCGATAGTGTGGGAGGTAATTCCGCTGCCAGCGTGGTCATTGAGGATGTCATGATGATACCGAAACTCAAGGTGGCTAAGGAAAAGGATGAGGAGCTGGTAAGGCAAAATAAAGGTCACCTATAAATAAAGCAAACCACTGTAACGAAATATTATGTAAATAGCTCAACGATCTTGTCAACGATGTCGAGTGCCTGGTCGAGGAAATGAAGGAGAAGGAGGGCAAAATCAACTACGACGCCCTCGACGCCTATGGCTTCAAGGATAAGACATGTAAGTGATCTTAACCATCAAAATAGTTAATTTGTATTGTTATGCCTTGAGCTCAGATCATGGATTACACGTATCGCAACCCTTATCGAAATCCAATTAAAAACAATCTTTTATTAATCGATATCGACTATTTATCCAGCAGTCTCCTCGCTTGCCGACCTGGAGCACGCCTTGAAAGAGGAGGTTAAGATAGAGAAGGCAGCTATCATGGACAAGCTGAAAATAGCAAAGTTTCTGCCGAAGCTATCGTTATTCCAGAAAAAGATCAACGAACACATCTCGTTCGACGACTTTGGGAAGATGGACAACTGGGAGAGTGGCGCAACGCTGGCCAGTAATTTAAAGCTGGGATTAATGGCCCATGAAGGCCTGGAAACTCCCTTGGACCATCACTCTGCACAGCAGCAGGCGACGACGACAGGCGACGGCGTTATGGACGACGCCGCGGAAACTGATAAAATCATGGAGAGCCTGAACGCCAATCCCTGCCAGCCGATTGCCTGGCACAAGCTTATTACACCGCCGCCCAAGCAGATGATCGTCATCGATCGGATGCATTCGGGTGCTCGGCGCTTTGTTGTGCTGGACTTTGGCCAGCACATCCTGCTCACGGACTTGGTGATCCCCGCCTGCGATGAGCTCACCTCGCTGACCATAGACATTTGGTGTTTTGATGAGGAGACTGACTGCACGCGTCTGGTGCAGGTCAACGACATCCAGACCAAGACGCTGGTGCTCAGCGACATTCAGCCGCCGCCAATTTGTCGCTACTTGAAGTTGACCATCATTGGACGTATAGGCATGTCGTCGACTAAGTGCAAGGTGCCGTTAGGCAGGTTCTTTGGCCATCCCGTGGTGCTAGAGCACGACGGCTACGGAGATCAGCTGATGAGGTTCATAAAGCAGCCAACGCAAAGCCTGCAGTCGCAACTGAAGTCTCTGAATGCTCTTTACGAGGATGTGCACTGCCGCTACAGTCTGGCTAGTTGCAAGCTGATGGACTTGCTGGCGCCGATGCGGAATAGCGAGCTCTCGAACGTGGCTCACCTGCAGGCCTTCATTAATAAGCAACGGGATGAGGAGCTGAGTGGCCTTGATAACAATAACAAGGTCGTGTCCCTGTACGACGAATGTATGCTGCTGCAGTACCAGATCAACGTGATTCGCAATGTGGTGATCCGATTGGAACGAGCTTTGTCGCCCAATGCATTGACCACACCACCGCCCGAGGGTCCGCCGACGGAGGAAATTTTGCGCGCTGCTTCGCGTGACAAGTTGCGAGTACTTAGTCTTAGTTTGGTGGAGGTACTGCTGCACTTCTCAATCGAGTATGGCATAAAGAACATCCTGCCGGTGCACCAGAAATTCAATGCGGCCACGGCGAAAGCCCTGTTCAACTCCCTAGTGGTGTATGGAGACGCTCAACTGCAGCTGGCCACTTGCTCGCTGTTGGTGAGGATGTGTTGTTTCCAGCCATGGTGGGGAGACTTCCTCGCGGACACCTTTTGCAGCCTGTTCTCGGCGCAAAATTGCAAGGCCTTCCCGCAGGATCGGTGCGTTTTCTTTTGAACAGGAAGCAATTTTATCAATGAACTCCCTGTTGTCATCTTTTCTTTCTTATCCAGCATATTCTTCCTGCTGACCTATCTCGGACGTCGGAGCATCGCCATGGGCGCCTGCCGCTCCATTGTGATCGACGCCGTACTCAAGACGCTCGTCAAGCTGCTGGCCCCCATCTCGCCGCACTACAAATTCCAGTCGGAACAGCCAAGCACCTCGGCGAACGCTGCAGATCGCAATGCTGCCATGGGCACCTCATCTGACATGCAGCTGATCACCTGGCTGCTTCTCTTCCTATCAGTGTGCCTGGACGATAACGAGCGCAAGGATAAATGTAAGAATGCTAAAGTACAGCCCTCTTTAATTATTCATGACGCTTCATTTACAGCAGCTGCTCGCTGGGACTTTATGAGCTGCGAGAGCGACTTCACCAAGACGAGACCCAGCAATACGCCCAACAGCAAGCAGCTGCGATGCTTCAAGAAACGCATTATTCAGCAGAACAAGTACTCTGTGCAGCCATACACAGACTGGGGCAAGAAGATCTACATGATACAGAATGAGGTACGTCTGATACTCAACCTTAGGAAAGAATCAAATTATTAAAATTGCGAACTCCCAACACAGCATCCCGGTATATTCATGGAGTTGTCCACCAAGTCGAAGGGCAGTGGTGCTAGCAAATCCACCTCCACTGGCGGAAAGATTAACATTGGATCCTCTGGCCTATGTGTTTCCAGTGGCAGTTCGACCAGCAGTTCATCCAAGACCACGACAGCTTCCACATCCTCGCCCAAACATCATGATATCGTCTCGGGCAGCGATGCCGAGCGCGACAGTAATTTTGACAAGGGATTGAAGACGCTGCGAATGGCCAATATAAAGGTGGTGATACGCGGACTCTTCGCCCTACTCCTGGAGATGGATTTCGACTGTAACATGGACCAGTTTCTGCTCACTTGCAAAGTAATAGCACGGCTCGTGGCCGCTTGTCGACCTTCGGTGCAGCTGTGCAAGATTGTGACCAGCGCCCAGTTGGAGCAGCTAATCCGGCTGTCCGTGTGGAATGACCAGCAGCAGCCCTGGGCGGTCCACGCCATTACGTGTTTGCTTCAGGTGAGTAGAAGAATGTAATGTCATATTTTATATTGACGATATTTAAATTTTGGTCACAGGATCTCTTGGATGCCGATAAACAGTTCAGAGACAGCGATGTCACGCCCACCAACGATGTCCCACGCACCATGGAAGCGTCAGTGCAGGAAACCCGAGATCTGTTTAGCGACTATACGTGTAAGTATCATTTCACCACCTTCTGCACAATTCTGTTCAACGATCCAAATGCAGATAGATACATCTGCAAGTAGTTAATAATTATTAATTAACAATTGCAAAGGTATCGATTATTCGGCTGTTGTTGCATTATGAAACTGATACAGAAACGCCATGATATTTCCGTTCTTTTAGCAACTGCTTCCTCGTGCTCCGAGGCACAATTTGAGATGCTGATGCCGACAGCAAGAGAATTTTATCAAGAGGGTAAACGAGACATTTTCTTAACAGTAGCACATACTTATCACCTGGCATGGAACTTAGACAGGCTGTTTAATGGCTCTCCGTTAAACTACTTTCCCCATAGCTAAGCTTTTAGTTTGATTTTTATTTTTCCCTTATATCCCGTGTCCTGATAGAGCACATATGCTTACCAACGCTAATTGTTCCACATGCTCCAATTCCAGCCGTTAAATACAATTACCTTCCCTCGTTGATTGAGTGCGATGACACCGAGTTCGACGAGATGCTGAACGACATCGATATGATCGAGCGGACGAAGCCGGTGACTAGGAAGGAGAGCAATGCCCTCTGCAAAAATACCTTCAACTTCTTTTGCAAGTCAATCTCTATTGCTTTGGACTCTCGTTTGGATGTGGGCCTGGAGTTACATGTGGAAACGCAGCTGAGAAGGCTCACGAATCGCACTTCTCTGGATCTTTACTCATCATTGCCCCAGGTGCTGACCAATGAGTTTGTCTCTCCACCGCCAGAGGCAACTCCTTGGCCGGAGTACTTGACCCAGCTGTGGTCTGGAACAGAATACAATGGTCGCAACACCTATGTGATGTTCAAGAAGGTCTTCGACTCTATTCTGGCAGATCTGCACTACGAGGACACGTGGGTGCACCTGGAGCAGCTGCTCCACATGTGGCTCACGTTGAATTGTGAGCTGGCGGATAAGCCTTATAGCAATGGCATAACCCACACGGACGTGCCAAAAATTCCGTTCGGTGCGAACGCCGTGCAGGGACTCCTGTTGGCCCTGGCTTGGCACAACGACATCAAACTGCGTACCTGGTGTCTTGGCTTCCAGTGCCTCTTTCTTGCCTGTAACTCGTTGCCTATTGGGGAGGATGCGGACTGCACGCGCATCAACGAGGTCATCGTTAACGATGAGAATTTTGAGAAGATGCTGCTTCGATTCTTCTCCGGATATGGCATGAGCTCCGCCATTATTACCAACCGATGCGTATGTTCTTAGAGTTTCCCTTGTTAATACTGTACTCATACCTCCATTCTTTCAGGCTGGACCCACCATTTGTAAGCACCTGCACGAGTTGCTGCTCTGGCTGCACAGCAAGAGTGAGACCAGTGGCATTCCCTGCAAGCGCCGGCTAAAGGACATTTTACTGCATGTTGTCCTGCAGTTGGTGCAGCCAGGTGGCGCCATTAGCAACCAGCAGGGACCCATCGATGCCCAAAACCAGTTGGTTCGCGATCTACTGATGATGCCCAACGACAAGGGGGACCTCAACATAGCGCTCAAGATAACCGAAAGTGTTTGTAAGTGGGGAGGAAAGGGCATCTCTTAGTCGGATTTGATCTATCCTTTATATATTTCCTAAGCTTTTCTGGTCTACAACAACATCTCCAATGGCGACAAGCTGCAATGCCAGCGAGGAAACGAGAACAATAATGCCGGCAACAACTTCAGCAACCTGTTTGCCAATGTTTTAGGATCGGAGAACCCAACGAAGCAGAATGCCACAATATGCGATAACTCACTAATCATCAATCTGTTGAAACTATCTTCACACATGGTGCTGACGGAGATGCCCAGGCAGCCAAGTGTATGTTCTGCCTATTGATTTTTATAGATAATATCTAATTGGTGTAAACATTTTTTTGCAGGAGGTCACTATTCCCGAGGAGGAAGAGCTGTCCAATCAGAGTCAAACGGATGAGACCAAGGCAGAACAACTGAATACGGAAGGACATAGGACCAAAGTGCCCTGCATAGCAGATTGGGGTAAGATTGGAAAGCGCTCTACATTTATCGCCGGTACATAGCTAATTATGCATTCTGATTCAGTGCTGCGCCATTTCCCAACGATGAAGCGCCTCTTTGGGACTCTTTCGCAGTGCTCCACCAACACATTCACCATGATGACCTCCGGTTGCTTCTTTTCGCTGAAGTCAAACATGGTATTGGATGATCCGCAAACAATAGCCGATGCTGTCTTTAGTTTGATGATAACTCTTAGCGACAAAGCCTCCAATCCACGACTTGTGGTGGCGCCCATCTGTCAGTACTTGGAGGAGAGTGAGTTGTAGGTTCAAATATTAGCTTCTTGTGCTTTAGCGATCTTTTCTCCCTGAAGCCACAATCCAGAGGAATGCCACGTTGCCACGTCTGCCGCTTTCGGAGCCCTTCTTGTGGTACATCTCCAAGGTACTGGAGGTGACAGCAGCTGTTCAGACATTCACTCAGCTCGGCGGCATACAGATCATCTGTCACAATATGGTGAGACTCAACAAGACGATCATCAACATGCAGCCGGGATTGGTAAGCGAGAGCTTGATTTCCATGGTTGTATTTTTTGAACTAATTCGAGAAAACCTTCATCCTGGCAGATCTCATTGATTATGCAACACATGACGCGGAATACCCGGCTTAAGCTAAACACTCATGCCGCTGGAGGAGCCAACAATGCCTGCAAGAAAACCACCGGAACTGGCACCGGAACTGCCGGAGCCACCGGAGCAGCTCAGCCTACAAGAGGTGGTGCACAGTACGATGGCCTGATAAACTTTGCGCCCTTCTCGCACATTGTGTCCGAGAACGATGCAGGTCAGAGTGCAGAGGTGCTTATCTCCAACCCCAATGCCACGCATAGAAGGCCCCGAACTCCGGCTTGGAGCTACATGTTTTATCCAAACGAGACGCACGTGGACCTGACCATAACGCTGCCCACAGCCATTCTGCTGAAGGAGGTGCAGCTGATGCCTCACACCTCCAGTCTTGCTTCGTGCCCGTCTGCGGTGGCGCTGGAATTGTCACGAGATTATGGTATTGGCTCCATCCCAATAGGAGCTCCAATGGCCACTACTGGGCTCACTTGCATCAGGCTAAAGCTGTCCAAGGCGGAAGTGGCCACCAGCATTGTACTAAGACTGTACAAGTAAGTGTGTGCGGAGAAAATCCACATATTTCTCTTCAAATTCAATTAATTTTGTTTTTTTTTTAAAGACCCAAAGATTGCGGAAATGTCGGTCTAGTACAGATCGCTGTTCTCGGCCAGACAATCTTTGGAAACCGTATGCAAGGGTTGCGTTGTCAGGGCCCGTTCATCGATTCGTTAGCGTCTTGCTCCACGCCGCTGCAATCGGCCGCTTTGGCTGCCATGGATGCAGATGCGATGCCCGAGGATGATGCCTTTGCCAAGACAAGCATTGGCTGGGTTCGGATTCTGTCGCGCTGCTTCCACGTGGCTGCCCTGCAGCCGGACAGCAAGCTGGCGGACCTAATCGCCGCCTATCCGGCCGCCTATCCAGGCTTCCTAGAAGCCTGCTGCTCGCTACTAAACATTATGCCAATGATTCCCAGCTTGGCCCAGCAGCACCTCGAGACTATTCTGCTGAAGCTTGGGGCTTACAATCACGAGCTCAGTCTGCAGCTCCTGCGGACTCTGCTCTGGCACACGACACCTCAAGGTGAGTCCAATATCTACCACCTTCTGCTGTCTCTACAATTCTCCTTCGTCTCTGTCTTCCTTGAAGTTTTCAAGCTGTCCAGCGATGCCGTGTGCGATCTCATCCACGAAGTGGTCACCGGCTCCACGGAGCACCTGCTGGACAAGCTGCGCGTGCTCATAGACTGGGTGATGCAGTTGCACGACAATTATAGCAAGCAGGCGCGCTGCAACAATCCCCAGAGCGGCTTCGTCAAGGTAATCGCCTCTATTCTGTGGCGAGTGCAAACGCAGCAGCAACTCCCCGAGCTGCCCCTTTTGATCTCGTCAGCCCTATTCGAGACGTGTTTTGAATGGGTCTCGTCACTGGAGCACGATGAGCCACTGAAGAGCAGCTTTGACGCGTTGCTATGCGCACTGTGTTACATTAAGCCGGAGCTGTTCAACCAACTATTGGTCAAGTTGGGAGTGAAACTGGAGCCGCCGGCGCGCGGCCAGACCGACGACAGTAAGGTGCAGAGCGGCAGTGCATGGTTCCGGCGCGAGGGTAGCGAGAATCTCTCAGTTCTGCTGCAGCGTCCCACATTCCTGAAGACCCTGGCCTTGGCCTGCCAGTCGCCAGCGGCAGTGTATCAGATGCTGGACTCTGGACTTCCCAAGCTGTTGGCCCACGCCATCAACGAGTATTGTGCCCACCTCTTGCCAGGATCAGAGACAGCCCTTCTAACAGCTACTGCCTCTGTTGCTGAAGGAGAGGAACCCGCTGCTACCAACAATCAGGCTGCTGTGCCTGAGGATGACGAGGATTCCTCGCTGACGGACTTCGACAAGGCCGAAGCGCATGTGGGTCACAGTATGCCACTGCTAAGCAGTGCGAATGTGCCCAAGGTGCTAGATTTCTTTGCTGAGTGTTGCGCGGAGGGGCCCATGCGGGATTGGCTGGGCACCATGCAGGGCTCGGTGTTCTGGAAACCTCTGCTCCAGCTGCTCTGCAATACCCATGCCGCCCAGTTCAGCAAGACGCTGCCTATGCAACAGTCTTTCATCCGCTTGGAGAGGGCCACCATACACTTCTTTACGCGAGTGAGTGCCTGTCATCCGGGCAACCAGGAGGTGCTCACATCACTGCTTATAGGAGCCATAATTTGCAAGCCACTGCGATCAACCCTGGGCATTCGACCCACTATCTCGGGATTCACCAGGCAGTTGGTCCTACAGCTTCTCCTGGAGAACGAACACATCACCGTCTCTGTAAGAAGTCAGCAGCCTTTGCAACGAAGGGATACGCTCTCCGCCATTATGGGGGGCTCCTCGAGTGTGGGCGCCAGCACAAGTCTGCCCGTGGCAGCTGTCAACAACCATCCGGCCAAGCGCGGCAGCGCCCACCACATGCTCTTCACGGTGACAACTAGCACCACGTGCCAGGAAATTATGCAGAATTGCGTTAGTGGTAAGCCACACTTAACTTATTGCTATTTATTGGTGCTCAGCCGATTCGAGCCGAGAATCGAACCGAATGTCAGATACCCGGTAACCAAAGAATTGTGGGTGAAATTAAAAAGCACATGGACATGGCTAATTTACGTTGTCTAGTTATGCTAGAATATACTATTCTTTATATTGGATAATTAATTTCTTTATTTTCCTTCCTTTAATTAATTAATTTTCTTTTATTTCCGTTGCGTTTTCTTTTGGCCCCTTAGTATTTAGTAACTTAGTTTACCAACAACCAACAGATCAGCGAGCTGGCGAGGCTACGACCTCGGCATCGGGAAGTGTCGCGTCCAGCGCGACTGCCAAGTCCAGTGATGGCAAGATAAATGGTGGCAAGTTTTTGAATTTAAACAACGTGGATTCGAGCAGTTTGGAGTTTCTCACCGTCGGAGCCGCTGTGGCGGCCAAGGACAAACGCATCAAGGATGCTAAGAACCAGGCCGCCATGAACAAGGATAAGGAGACCCAGACCAGCGCCATGAACTTGGCTTCCAGTAAGAACTACAACAATACGGGGTTGCATTAGAATATTTTTTAATCTTTCCCTCGATTGCAGATATATTCAACGTGGAGGAGTTTCTGCTGCAAACGGCGAATGCTGCTAACGGTAACCAACTGGTCATACCCGAATATCCCGACATTCTTTTGGCTGGCGATGCGACCATCTCCCAGGTCCTCGCCACGCTCCAAGATGCGGGACACTCGCTGTCCACGCCCTGCATAACGCTTAACCTGGTGCCTCAGCAGCGGGCCGATGAAGTCGGCGATGCAAAAAAGACGAAAGCCGCTTGCAAGCAGCCGCTACCTTCGCCACTGCAACGGTTCTCCAGCAGCGGCGGGCTCTCGCTTCTTGCTCACTACCTGCCCACCGTTTATCCGGAACACTCGGGCCGCAAGACCCTTTCGGTGGTCAGCGAGAAGGAGAAGAGCCCGCCGCTGTCCGACTGGGTGAAGCTGGAGCCGAACGACGAGATCTATGAGGACCTGGAGGACACCATATGTGAGCCAGCAGCCAAACAGACGACGGTCAGTTCTGTACCGCAGCACTCGCTGGCGGCCTTTGGACTCTTCCTTCGCCTGCCCGCTTACTCGGATGTTCTACTGCGGGACAAGCTTCGGGCACAGTGCCTGCTCCGTTTAGTCTTGGGCGTCACCGGAGACGGCGAAGGCAGTAAGTACACTTTGACTCTTTAAATTTCAGTTGTTCATGTCCAATTGTTTGCCACCAAACCAGATGACATCTACAGCCTGTCGCTCGCGCCTTCACTGCCCACACTGCCTTTCGAGGTTTTCCGCCAACTGCTAGATAGTGTACCCCTGTCCACCGACGACGGGGTGCTGCTCCGCCGCGTGGTCATCGAGGTGGGAGCCATGCACCTAGTGCTTAATTGCCTGGGAATCTTTTCGCATCAGTCGCACAATAGCAGGATTGGGGCACCGATAAACGAGCCCTCGTCAAGTGGGGGAAGTAGTAGTAGCAACGGAAATGGAAGTGGTAGTGGAAACGCTAGTGTCAGCGGAGCCAAGGCAAATGCTGCAGAGGAAGCCCCGCCCAGTGCCACGTCGGACGACAAAAGCCACATGTACTGGGCTAAAGGCACGGGCTTCGGCACTGGGTCCACAACCCAGTCGTGGAACGTGGAGCAAGCGTTGTTGCGGCAGAAAAGCGAGGAGGAGCACGTTACTGTGCTGCTGCTTGTCCTGGCCAGCTACATCAATCCCGGCGATTGTATACCCAGTGATATGTGCGGCGAGGACATCCTGGCCTACCATGATGTTCGAGATGTGACTGGCGAGCTGCCTCCCATCTTCCAGACCCTGCTGCAGCAGTCCTGCCTTATCCCCGCCCTTAGCTCCTACCTCCGCAACGATTCCGTGCTGGACATCACGCGCCACATTCCGCTCTACCGTGCCATACTCAAGCTCCTGCGCGCTCTCTCACTGTCCAAGATGCTCGTCTCGCTGCTCCAGCCAGCGATTACTGGCAATGGTGAGAGCACACCGCCCATCGCGGAGCTGCTCACAAATATGAAAACTTGCGTGGACACCTACGCAAAGCGGCTAAAGTGAGGATACCCTTTATTGTTTGTTTGGTTTAACCAAAGGTACTAATCTTTTCTTCCTATCCGCACAGAGTCAACAAGAAGTCGAACATCAAGGGTCAGACGCATCAATTGACATTTAACATTGACGACGGCGACGACGAGGGACTGGCTCTGCTCATTCCGGACATCCAGGAGACGAGTGTACTCGTGCAGAAGACAACGGATGCAGACGCCCTGATCAACATGCTGCACACCAACGATGATGGGAGAGGGCAACTGGAGCCACTGAGCAAGTCCATTGAGGAGCGCTATTTGGAGCTGATGAAGAAGCGGCAGTTTGACACATACGACATGATCGTGGAGTCGGACAACAACAGTTTCCGCTTTGTGGTCGCGCACCACTTTGAAAAGATGGTGCGACTCGCCGGCGATCGCTATCATCCGTCGCGAGTCAAGCGGCTCGCGCAGGAGGCGGTGACCCTGTCAACCAGTCTGCCACTCAGCTTCAGTAGCTCTGTATTTGTGCGCTGTGATACGGATAGATTGGACATTATGAAGGTACTCATAACTGGGCCAGCGGATACGCCATACGCCAACGGATGCTTTGAGTTCGATGTCTTCTTTCCGCCGGACTATCCCAACCTACCCATGCTCATTAATCTAGAGACAACAGGCCGCCATTCGGTGCGCTTCAATCCCAATTTATACAACGATGGAAAGGTGTGTCTCTCAGTGCTCAACACATGGCACGGTCGGCCCGAGGAGAAGTGGAACGCGCAGACCTCTAGCTTCCTGCAGGTTCTCGTCTCCATCCAGTCCCTGATACTGGTTCCCGAGCCGTACTTCAACGAGCCGGGCTTCGAGAGGAGTCGGGGTACTCCGAGTGGCACTAACTCGTCGCGGGAGTACAACAGCAACATATATCAGGCCTGCGTGCGCTGGGCGATGCTAGAGCAGATACGAAATCCAAGTCCCTGCTTTAGAGATGTAAGTGTTCCCAGCAATATGTAGGGATCTGCTGCAGTCCTATAATATTGCCAACATTACAGGTCATTCACAAGCACTTTTGGCTCAAGCGCGAGGAAATCTGCGCCCAGATAGAGGGATGGATCGAGGAGCTGAGCAAGCCGCAGTACACGGAGCGGGCTAGCCGAACCATCTCCTTCAACTCGATGGTCCTACGCCGGCATTATCGGCACTTGCGCGAGGAGCTGGCCAAGCTAAAGCCACCACGAGGACTCGAAGATTTGGATGCACCTTTCAACCCAGTAGCTACGTTGCCTCCGATGGATGTATCTGCGCCGCCTGCAGCGTCGGCAGCCACTCAATCTAACGCCCAGGTGGGTACGGATGATGTGATAGTGCCGGACCTGAATCTACTCAACGAGGCGACAGACGATGGCGAAGCCGATGGCGATACTACACCACCTTACTTGTTCCAAAAGGAGGAGCTGCTGCTGACTGGCGAAGATGTCGTGGAAATTCTGAGTGATACGGAGAACGAGAGCAGTAGTGTGTGGCAAGAGAAGGAGGAGGAGGAGGAGGATACTCCGTGAATCCATCATAGCTGCCTAAGGAAAAAGAGCGAGAAGCTGCATTCCCTGAGCTCCGAACCCGCCACCTCGCTGCCCTATACATATTTATTATTTATATGCTATGAGTTTTGTTTTACGCCTTTACTTGTGTTAATTTTTATAAGAAAGAGACTGCAACAGAACTTGGTGTGCTTTACTTAATGGAACCGGCGACTTTAGTGCACATGTACACTCCCAGAAAAAAGAAAAACGCAATGTCAGAAACTTTCCATTACAAAATCATGAATATATCCCACTCCATACGTGTATGTATGAGATTACTGTATCAAACTCTTTTTATAATTGCTTATATAAACGGATATAAATCCGATCGATTTTTACAAGAATAACAGGAACATAACCATAAACGTGTGTGTATAGAATAGAGCGGATGTGAAAGTCATTGAAAATATCACATCTATAAATGAGTAACAACCAAAACCACCAAAACTAAATTAATGTGTATTAACTATGTATGTACGTAGTGATTTAGTTAAATATTTACAGCGCTGCAATGTGAAGTTACTTTTTCCAATTGAAAGTGAAAATAAAACGCGAAATATTAATTTCCCCAAAAAGTATGCAGTTCCCTTCCAAGATGTGGTTAAGATTCAATCATAAATTCCCATGGCCCAACGAAAACGAAAGATAATATATTCGTTTATCACATTTGAGAAGTATTTTGGGGGTGATATCTTTATATCACCACTTTTATAGGGTAGCTTGGGGCCGTTCATAAAAAATTTTAATCATGTTTTTTCTTTTTTCAGGTTGACTTGGTCTTGGAACATTAAGTATCATCTGTTCCAATTCTAAATAAGTTATTTTATTGATTTAGAAAACATACTCTAAATAAGAGAGTACTTATACTACTGCGAGTGTTTCCTATTTACTGCGAAAATCTTACTAACTGCATGTGGCAGTCCCCCCCTTAGAGACTATTTTATTGCTCTTTAATTAAAGGCCCTGCTCTCGAAGACGTTTCTACCCGATATAACTGTTTCCTCGATCGAGAGAAATTCTTGCCATTGAGTCGCGAGACCTTGTCGTGATCAGACGTCGAGCGCAATTCTTCGGCAGCGGTTCTACCGTGCGTTTAGATCGAATTAGTTTATTGGACATATCAAGTGCGCGCTCCCTCGCCTGATCATGGAGTTGAATAATGTTGAAATCGGAGTAAGAGAAGAGTTATTTTAATACATATTACGGTTTTCGTGCAATCGTTTGTTTATGTAAGAGATTTTCTGCCCGCTGCTGGCGATTGATGTCGATGTGTTCCTATTTTGAAATATATCTGTTCCGTTTAGAGAGACATTTCCTCGATATAGTGCATTATTTGCTTAATTGTTTTTAGCTGCCAATGACATTGCCTTGCAGCTCGAGGGTATAAGGAATATGTCCGGGGGGATAACACCCCACAATTAACAAATTGTTCAGAAATATTTTTTAAACGATTTAGGGGAGTGAGGAGCTGCTCGTCGATATGTGATGACAATTTGTCATATGCATTTATGCGAAGCAAACCTTTCAGTAAACCATGCAGGAATCGACAGCAGCGTTGATTTATTAACTGATTAATTTCCTGATTTATCAACTCTCCCAGCTAATCAGATATTAATTTATAGTCTGTTTAACATAGCTGATTCAAACAAACTGAGAACCCGAGCCGGCGTTTCAGCGATTCGTGCACTGATACTCTCGCTCAATTAATCACGTTTGGCGACCACAGACGTCAGTCAAACTCGAGCCCAGATGAAGTCGCTCCACCATCCCAAGTCATGGGTCGTTATAAGTCAAGTAGTTATGGAAAATAATGCACAAATTAAATAGCGATTCTCATAAATAAAACATTAAAATTTCCGCACTTTGTAATTATACAATATAAACTCGGAATATTTCTCAGAAATATTCCTCATCTACATAAGCAAATAGAAATTTGCATTAAGAAAATATAACTGCACTGATCATCATGTATTTAAGGTGTTGAGTAGATTTGAGGTAAAACCTTATATTATCGGCAAGAATAATGGAAACCATCATTTTATTATTTGTTCCTATGTTGTACTACTCTGAAGAAGTAGCTATTCGTTTTGGATTAAATTCTTCAGGGGGCAAATAATGTTAACTTTTTTTGTGTAGGTCAGTGTCAATAGTTATTAAGTTATATTTAAATTTCAGGGTGAAGCGTCCAAGTCCCACGCTCAGACTACCACCATACCTTCGGCCAGTGCGAAACCCAAGCCCCAGTTGTTATACGCCATCAATGACAATCCACCGTGGTACCTGAGCATCTTCCTGGCATTCCAGCACTACCTCACTATGATTGGAGCCATCGTGTCAATACCCTTCATCCTGACGCCGGCGCTGTGCATGTCAGATGAGGATGCGAATCGTGGTATCATAATTTCAACCATGATCTTTGTGACCTGCATCGTGACCTACTTCCAGGCCACGTGGGGCGTCCGGTTGCCCATTGTCCAAGGTGGAACTATCTCGTTTTTAGTCCCTACTCTCGCCATTTTATCCCTACCGCAGTGGAAGTGTCCAGCTCAGGTTGAGGTGGATGCCATGAATGATACTCAGCGGCAGGAACTGTGGCAAGTACGCATGCGCGAGTTATCCGGCGCCATCGCTGTTTCCGCAATGGTGCAGGTCATCCTCGGCTACACGGGTCTAGTGGGCAAGATTCTTAAGTACGTTACTCCGCTGACCATTGTTCCCACTGTGTCCCTGGTGGGTCTTACGCTCTTCGAGCACGCGGCGGAGACGGCCTCCAAGCACTGGGGCATTGCCGTAGGGTTAGTATTAGCTATGAATCATTTTTCAGAGTTCAGCCTACACTGCGATCGTAACGAAAGCTAGATTGGTCAATTAAAACGTTTAGTTATTTTCAATTCTAATAAATATACCTATTATTTATGGTAACTTTCTGGCTTTTCTGTTCGTGTGGTTCTTGAAATCAGACAAAGCAAATCGGACGTATTCGAAATTATACATAATTTCGTATAAACATAACTTAACATCATAACATAAAATTTAATAAGAGTCAGACTTACAACCTTTAAAATCCCTCTTGGAAAATTTCCACTGCACTTCTGAACATCGAGTAACGGTTATTAACAGCAAAGGTGCAGGTTGGTTTTTTTGCAGTTGCAGTTACGTAGGCAGGTTGGGTTTTCGTTCGCTACTTGCTAAGCTTATCTGTTCGCCTATTCCCCAAAATAAATTGCATTACTAAAAGTAAATTAGTATGGTAACATAAATCTTCGAGTCCATGGAGCAAATGTTGAAATCAGAGATTTTGTGTACCAAGCGAACATAAAATTCAGCAAGTGCAATCTAAATACTTGTAATCCCCTCTAGAATACCTACCTACGCCACTGTGCTGTTCAACTTCAAGTAACGGTTATTCACAACAAAGGTGCAGTGATATACATAGACGAATAGACTTTTTCAAGATTACCAGCTGTTCGATCGATATTTGCACAGCTTTCTGTTCGCCTGGTGTTTTCCGTATTTTATATTTCCTTTCCATCCCGCACCGATGTGCGTTTGAATGTACTGACCAGTGCCAAGTGGTTTTACGTGCCCCATCCGGGCCAGTTTGATTTGCCATCGGTGACGCTGTCCGGCGTACTGGGAATGCTGGCGGGAGTACTGGCGTGCACTGTAGAGTTGCTATTATCCCACCGTGTCGCAGATGTCCGGTGCCCATTCGCCGCCGCTGCATGCTATCAATCGAGGCATCGGCACCGAGGGATTGGGAACTGTCTTGGCTGGACTCTGGGGCGCCGGAAATGGAACTAATACTTTTGGGGAGAACGTTGGCGCCATTGGAGTCACCAAGGTCAGATAAAGCTAAAATTCCAGCTAGTGCATATTATTTAACTCTCTTCTTTTCCAGATTGGATCGCGTCGGGTGATCCAGTGGGCTGCTTTTATCATGGTGCTCCAATATTATTCGCAACTGGCAACTGCCCACCTACAAGCTCCAGAAGCAGAGCTGATCACGGGCATTGGTCATTAACTTTGTAAT
>VNKC01003147.1:667-25774 GCA_008042775.1 Drosophila pectinifera
TTTTTTTTTTTTTTTTTTGAATATTTTTATGCCCATATGGGGTACCCGGTAGTAACTTAGTGCCAACCGAGAATGTATGTAACAGGCAGAAGAAGACTTCACCGACCCCATGGAGTATGTGTATTCATGATCAGCGTCACCAGCTTTCAGACGGTCAGCTACTAAATTCGATGACAACATTGTTATTCGTTGCTAGTAGATTAAGGTTGTTTCAGAATTTGGACACGCCCACTTACGCCCTCGAAAACCATGAAAAATTTGTTGGCTAGAAATATATATGAAATAAATACATTTTTGAGAACGAGTAATACACATTTGAGTGAAATCGATTGATAGGCATGGGAGTTATTAAAAACAAGCAACGCTTTGTGAGGTTATCCGGTGACCTGGTATCTCACAGTTGTTCACACTCGACTGTTTCATTCATATTTGTTGTTTGTGTGTCTCTTATTTTCATAAAAAACATGGAAATAATTATGATGGAAACGCGAGTGTATAACTTAGGGTGATCGGTACATAACTTTTTGTGTTATCGTGTAGCGCAAAAAAAATGTATATTATTTTCTCTCTTAACGGGAAACTCTCACCGACGATCATCTTGCCTGGGTGCCTAGGCATTGCGCTTAGGCCCTATGAAATTTCCTTAAGAAACGGTTTACCTTATGCCTAGATACCGCTGAATTTCCATTTATTTGGCAAGAATTAGTTATTTTGCATTTAAAAAACTTATTTAAGCAATCATTTGACTTTTTTAACCATACACTCTTTTTTTTTAGCAAATCTGACATAATGATCTACTAAAGGTATAGAAATGGTAGGATGCAAAAAGGCCTCTTTCAAAACCCCTTATCCATTTCTTCCAAGTTCGATAAGGAAGCCATCAGTCAGTTACTGTTTACAATGATTATAAATGAAATGTCGGATTTACAAATGTATGTATGGTGGGCGGTACCATAGAGAAATTCGAAACAACGATGGATATGCTCTGCGGCATCGCTGAATGCTATCCTAAACATAGTCCAGATTAAAGTTTTAATCAAGGACACCACAGCTTCCTATCAAGAAAGGATTGGTAAAGAGGCAGTGCAAACGATCCTGTGATACCTTATCGCGCTCCAAGATTACGCGTGATGCAATCCCTGCAACCTTCCTACTTACTTTTGCTACTCGCCTTAAACTGGGATGCAAACTTTAGATTACCCTTTTTTATAGATTAAAATTATAAAATACAAATTACAAATTAAATAAAAAAGTACAACCTTACTAACGATCTGCTAATAACAACAACAACCAGCCCAATGCACTCGTTTAAAACTGGGACTTCAACCCTAACAACGACAAGAAACATAATAATAACCACATCAACGGCAGTTAATAAGCGCCCAGTACCGACCGTTATTTTTGACTAGATCCATCTCTCCCACTATAAAGAAATCAAATAAAATAATCAATTAATCCATTAATTATCGTTTAGTGGACAAATACCTAGACATTGGAAAAATAAATTATTACATCTACCAACTAAAAACTAGCAAAGAATTACAGTCCTTATCAACAAGATAATACCTGAACTTAACGAAAAATGGCTATGAAAATAATAAATAGAAATTAAATGGGTCAACCTATGTTCAAGGTAAAACTGACGCCTGGTTCTAAGTAAATATAAAGTTTACTGCATCTAACAGCTTACATACCTACTGCACCTTTGAATCACCATTGAGGAACCCCACAAACGGAATGGACCTGTCCAGGAATATGGACAAACGAAAACCAATTGCACTCTAAGAGCATTCTTCGTTGCCTTCGACCTTGAGACCGACCCCGTAAATAAGGAGGACACTTCTGTCAAAAAATTTTGCGACTGTGAGGGAAACCATACTGAAAACTATAAAGTACGCCCTGTCTATATAGAATTAAAAAGTCGGCTTAACCAACATATAATTGCAGCTTCACACCCAGTCACCTGTCAACCGTGCTATATGGCTGCAAGAATTTTTTTTCTCAGGCGTCAAGTTTATGCTATGTTTTTTTTTATGTCAGTAGTCCAAACAATCGATGTCTTGTCTACAAATATACTTATAGATTTTTAATGACGTTTCACGGCATAAACTTGAAATAATTTGAACCTCAAAAATATAAAAATATAAAAAAATAACTTACAAATAATTAGGAAACGATTTACTTTACTATCTCAAAAGGACAATTCATGAATTCAACACACTTTGGGACCGTTTTATAACAGAAGGAGAATACAATGCGAAGCAACTAGGAGCGTCGGACTTCCAAAGGAAAACAGTTATTTATACAATCATATATTTTAGAAACAAATTTAATTAATTTTGAAGAGTTTTGGGTTTCTTTGGCTTTTAGAAGATAAAAGAAGAATCTGAGTTCAAAACAGACATCGACTGCTCTACCGATGCTCTGGAAAATGTGCAAAGCAAGTACGTGTAAACCAACAAATTCAAATCTAACCTACAAATTTTCTTTTTCTGGAAAATATCGCCAAATTCAAATTCTAAGCTATTCCATCGAAAAAGTTAGGCCCTTAACGACGAAGACAGGTCCGAAATATATACATCACATCTTTGAAGTTATTTTCAATCGGGCTCTGGACCTAATTGCATTTTGTGGTCGTGCGATGCTCCGTGAGCTGTGTCAGAAAAATATTTCTGCGGTCATGGTAGAAAACCCCCCAGGTTTCCAAACTCTAAATTGGATATTGATGAGTCCTTGTAACCTGTAATAACTGACATACACATCCGCACAAATAAATTTATTTCATATCTGTTTACTATAAACCCAAGGTAACCAAGGTACCGGTTACAAAGAGTCTTGGGGTTGAGAATAAAATTTCTGGAGTTGCTTCGATGAGGAATTCGATTAAGTACTAATCAAAAACACAATAAAAAAACAAATAAGAACCTATAGTCAAGTATATTCGATTGTGAGATAATTGGTCCCAAAGCTAGTTTTCACTTCATTTTTTTTTATCGAATTATATATGTGTTCTCTAAGTTTTTCATGATTTTTGGTGGCGGTAGTGCGCGTGGCCAAATTAAAACAAACTGGATTTGAATACCTAAATAAGAATGTTGTCACGAAATTAGGTAGCTCTTATAGTCTTTGAGATCTAGTGCTTAATACAGACAGACGGTTAAGGCTAAATCGACTCGGCGGTGATCCTCACCAAGAATATACTTTATGTGGTCGGATATTCTACATTTATATTTATATTGGGTGCTTTAACCGGTATAAATTTTAATGTCGATAAATTTTGGATGATTATCGGCAAGCGTTTCCAGGGCAACTATATATAAAATGCGAAACACTTTATCAATAAATAAAAAATTTTAAGAATTAATAAACCTAGACACGTTATATTTTACGTGTCTGACCGAGATGACTTGGAGTTAGTTGTTGACTAATCTCTGACTATTTGCCTGATATCTATATAGTTCATATATATATCTATAGGTGTATATCTGTAGGTGTATTTCTTATTTATTTTATCACCTGAGCTCGAGCTGACTTATGTAGTCAATATTCATTGAAAAGGTCGCCAAAACCCTTTACATTTATATTTATTATTAAAGAAATTTAAACTAGTCTCGCACTTACGTCCAAAGCAATCTCCGAAACCATCACCATCCAATCGATCCTCTGATATATCACCTTGGTCTTCTGTTGTGTGCTGATCCAATGACTCTATATTTGTCAAGACGTCACTGTCAAATAGTTTATCCTAAAAGTAGTAATTTAATGTTTAAAACAAGCGAAAAATGACACTGCAATGCAATACAACACACCTTCCCAAGACTCTTCGCAACGATTACTTCAATAGACTTTTAAAAAAAATTTTAAAGAAATAAAAAAGAAACAATTTTTTTTTATTGCTCCAGTCCGAAACCACTGTTCAAGTCTCGACCAATCAAATACTGTTACTCTGACTGCGTGTGCGAGCGTGATGGAACTTTAAACAACTTTTACTTCTATACTCAAATTTTTAGAACACATCCGCATCAGAAATAAGCGTGAAAAATACACATACGATATTTTTAACGGTGAATTCAAAAATTAAATAAACTTTTTCGCGATACTGAATTTAAAAACATTTTTTCTTCTTAAATTTTATTTAAAAAATAAGGAAATTAAAGCAATACATTATATTTCTGATTTTAATCTAAAAAAAAATGTTAAATAAGAGTTATTAATTTTAATTTAATTATAAAAATCCAAATTACAAATCAAAAAGGAATATCAGATATATATGATCTATACTTCAATGTCTTTCAGTTGATATATAATGCGATTGTAACCACCCAATATTTTCCCTCTGATCAAATAAAAATTATTAGTGTATTCCAATTTGTATTTAAAAATCTAATTATATTAATTTCGGTCTCTGTCATATAGTATATGTATCCGTTTGTCTGTCCGTATGTAGCAACAGGTCACAGGTTGGTGACAACATTCTGATCTTGAGTACGTAGATCAAATTTGCTTCAAAATTTGGCCGCTCCATAAATCATGAAAAACCTACGAATTTTCAGAACACATATTAAAAAGTTATAGATTGAAGTCGATAAAAAGTGAAAGACCTGTAATAAGCACCTTTGATGGTCAGTCAATTCCAAAAGCGTAGTTTCAATCTAGGGCAATTCACAATTCAACTTTTATATGTTTTACTTTTTAATTCCAGTTTATTATAATTTTAGTTAAAAGTTTGCAATCAACAACAGTTTCTTGATCAACAACAACATCCGTGTTGATTTAGCTAAATACCAATATAAACACCAATATGCCGAACGACCATACATTTCTGTTGCCATATACAGTCAATTATTTGCAAGCGAGAGAAGTCTTACCTCTTGCAAGCTTAAATTTGAGAGCGTAAAGAATATATCTGCCTACAGATCTAAAAAGCTTGAGAATACGTGTGCAAGCTGGCTCTAGAGTGCTCTCTGTCTGGCTTTTGAACAAAATTTCAAGATAGCCTGGAGCAAGCTCTAGAGCAAGCGTGAACAATTCATTTGACTAGTTTGTATAGACTAGTCTCTCAGTTTCAGAGCTATCTGAATAAATTTTTGCAAATAATATACAAGACGGAATTTATTTATATACTCTTATATATAGATATAGTAGGTCGAACTACTAAATCATATAGTTTCCATAGGCAGATTGGAAAACGAATGGAAAATTTTTTTTTTGTTTTTGTTTTTTAACAGATATGCATCTAAATTGGATAAAAATCGGAAAAATATGTCATATAGATATAGTTCTTTATTACACTTTAAAAAAGTTTGAATATATTTATCATATAGCTGCCATAGGAGCGATCGGTCAATTTATGTGCCTATTTACGAACATCAATAGGACCTCCTTATATATAATGTATTATATAGCACCAGTATTGTCTCTATTCATTTAATCGAAATTGTTGGACAATGCTTATAACTGTCACAGTAACGTTTGATTGCAAGCTGCAAACCGTTACCCGAAGTTAGTTTTCTTACTAACATTTGACGATAATTGATTCAAAAATTATGAAATTAGAATTTGTGGTCGACCTATATATTTGTATGGTATATTTTAATAATAACTTACATTGATATTTGAAGTCAGAGTCCCTCGAATAATTTCTGGCGTTTCCGCTTCAAAGCCAATATCACCAAACCCGTCGTCCTGTAAGGAAAGCGACAAACTGGCGTAATCTTCTCTCATGGTTATCTCGTCTGCTCTCGACTGATTTATCGAGAATTGAGCTTCAATATCAATATCATTCAGTTCGGGCAATGCAGTATCAAAGTCGTGAAAAACTTCAGGAAGTGTTATGGCATTAACATTCGCTTCCCGATGGCCTTCTGGTAGGTCAACCATGCCTGGTCGAAATGCCATCTACAAAAACACACATATTAACAATCTTCCTTCATATAATCTGCATCCTACCTTAATCTTGACAAACGCTTCATTGCAATCCGCTAATAAGTATTTGGCTTTTCTGGAATATATACGCACAACTCCTAGTAACAGATGTCCAGAAGTCCTAAGCGCCAATTTAACTTTAGGTTGCAATATGCCTTCGACCGATTTTTCGATATTAGTTTCAAACACGTGGGCTTTTGTTATTTTCTTATCCCAATGTGCTGCTAACCAGATCCTGGCCAACGGACCTTTTTTGGCCAAAATTATGTGTTCATAGAACATTTTAATACAATTACTGTGTTTTTTGTTGAATACAACTTCAGTTTGATGTCCATGAATTCTATGTACTAATCGATAAGTCGATAGATCGTATTCAGATAGAAAAATTCAATATGGGCTCTTAAATGCACTGCATGTACCTTAACTGCATTAACACAATTCTCAGTTATGTCGCTAGCTATTAGGTAACTAGTTATCTAGATGACCTAGCTCAATAAACAGTGTGGATGAATGAATGAGTCTATCAGGGGGCTCCACTTCACTTTGTTTTTGCGAATTGCGTTTCGGCCAAATCTTGCGGTTCCGATTTTGCGCGTTTCGGTATTTCCATTATGTTATCGAAATATTTTATAGTTCTTGTTGCTCAAACTAGTGACTTAGTTGTCTTCAGAAGTAAACAGAATGTTTAACAGGCTTTTATTTAAAAACATGTTTATTTTAAAGAAAAACAATAGCAGAAGTTTATTTACCGGTCCAAAATGACTGCCACTCCTCAATCATTTTAATGTTTACCAATTTATTTTATAAGTATTTCGACCAGTTGTTTCGATTCCTCCAAAAATATGACAATCCTGGAAGCCAAATCGCAAGTTGTTTTGTCAACGGCAAAAATTTTATTTTTCGAATTCTAGTTGTGGTTAGAAGAGAAATTTTTGTTTATTAAAGGCGTACTAAATAGATACTGATGGTGCGAAGTAATCGTTATTATACCAATAAGTCAACTATTTTGTTTCTTTTGCAAATAATATCCGATTGATGCAGTAAAAGGCATTTACTTTTCATTTAGCAAATAAAAACTTGCCGTATTTCAAAACGAAATTATTGTTTGACACTTGAATCGGACGGTGGTCAGGGAGCGATAGAAAACAAAGCTCGCAAAAAAAATATTATTTTCCTAATATAATCTCTTCATTACTTTACATTTTATACAAGAAAATTGTTAATAATGTCATCTGACAACAGCTTACACGTGTAACATACAAATGTGAATGTCCTATTCTCACTGAGCCATTAGAAAAATGATATATTGCATGATTTTGAAATTATCATACGACTTGTTGCTATTTTTAGAACAGGTAGGGTTCAAGGCAATTATAACTTAGTGCTAACCGAGATTGTTTGTAAAAGGCTCTAAATGAGTCGATTTCCGTTCGTCCGTATGAAACAACAGATCTCAAAGACAATAATAGATAGAGCTACAAAATTTGGTGATCACATTCTAATGTGTTGCACGCAGATAAAGTTTGCTTCAAAATTTCTACACGCCCATTTTACACCGTTATAAATCATGAAAAACCTTAACAAAGTTATAGTTGTTATTTTCAGATTAAAGTAAATAGACTAAACAAATATATAAAATCGGATAATAAGCTTGGTAGTTATTATACCCGGTACCCATAGGTTACAAGGGTATTATAACTAAGTGCCAAGCGAGAATGTATGTAACAGGCAGAAGAAGAAATCTCCGTCCTCAAAATGTATATATATTCTCTATATGCGCCATCAGCCGAGCCGATTTAGTCATGTCCGTCTGTGCGTTTGTTAATCCGTGTGAAACAACCGATCTCAGAGACTCTAAGAGCTAAAGCTACCAAATCTGGTGACGATATTCTAATCTGTTGCACTCAAGTTTACTTCACAATTTGACCACGTCCATTTCCGCCCTCAAAAACCATGATAAACGCTAACAAAACTATAGTTGTGATTTTCGGTTTAAAATAAATAGTGCTTGTTTAGATTATGTGTTATGTAGGCGCGAAAAAGAAATTATAGATATAAGAATACGAGGAAACTGAGCTACACGAAATAGACTAATAGCACGCTGATCAATTGCTTGCTTGCAAATTGTTTTAATGTGCACATAATACTCTAGAGTGTTCATGCATTTCATAAGAAGTTCTACAGTGGTGCAAAACTAAAGGTAAATATGATATAGTGTTTCTACAAGGTACGTGGATATTTAGCTAACCTAATAAGTTCACCATGGATTAGGTTTTATGTGAAGGCGATACTAGGATCGGTCTACGGATGGCTAAGGAAGGTAAGTTAATTAGGAGAAGTGTTGGTGTACTGGAATAGGAGGGAAACTTTAAGTTTACATCCCAGTTTAAGCCGCGTAGAGCGAAAAGACAAAAAGTTCTTTTGTATTGATTCAATGTGTTTGCTACGAGCATCCCACTGGGGACTCCAAACGCAGGATCCGTACTCTAAGAAAGGACGGAGCTCTTCGTAACGTAAGGGTCATCGAATTTCTTCGACCACCGTATAATAAGTCCAAGAACACTCCTGGCTTTATTCACCCACGCAAGAAATATGATCAATGAACTCAACTTTAGGTTCTAGGCAAGTAGTCAACTAGAGTGATTCTTTTCAAATAGCAGCAGTTCAGCGTATAAGTCGCACGCTTTGGAGATACACGTGAGAATGACAATCAGCTTGCACTTTGAGCCATTCAGGTTAAATAAGTTTGTATTGCACCACGTTTGAAAAATATTAAGATCTTTTTGTAAATCCGACAGACGAGAGCCGTCCTTGGACTGCACGTAAAGTTAATAAGTAATGTTAACAATAAGGGACCAAGATGGCTACCTTGCGGGACACTAGAGGTAACCCGGACAACATTAGATAATTTATTTGTATAGATGACTTTTTGCGTCAAATAACTCGAGATCCACCTAAGAAGATCAACAGGAACAGGAGTAATTACTTTTTTTAACAGTTTTGGGATGGCTGACAACTTGGAGATTCCTCTATAGTTGTTTGCATCCATTTTGCTACATTTTTTTGCGGAGAGGAATAACGAATAATTCCATCCAAAAAAAAGGGAATTTTGAGGTTTCTAAGGATAAGGTACAACATTTTAGAAGTGGATTGCAAAAGGCCTCGACACAATACCTAAGCACACAGCCTGTTATTCCATCAGGACCCGGGGAATAAATCGGCTTGACGCGCTGAAGACCCACAAGAAGTGAGCTTTCGTTTAAATTAGGACTTAAGATTAGGTTCGATTTGTTGTTGGATGTTGTTGGAATCGGTTGCTTGAAAAAAACTGTACAAAAAGATAGGCAATTGCCTGATCATTGTTTGCTGTTGTATTTTCAAATGAGAGCGAGGAAGGATGTGTAACAGGCTTACGTTTAGTATTGACGAAATTATAGAACTGTTTTGGGTCCTGTGAGGTCCGAACCCTGTAACGAGTCAAATAGAATTTATAACACCAGACCGAGCCACTAAAAAGCGAAAAAAAACATCTTGAGATCTCGACCGTTTAAATTTAGAATATAGGTTGGACTTTGTATTTTGGCCCGATTTGGCCCGTTTCGATTTATATCTTGCAATAGGAGGATGACTATCTGCCTGGTGACCAAGTCGGGAAAGACAAAATAATTTTAAATTAATTGAAAGGAACTTAAAACGCATTCTTTTCTTCTTGATATTAAATTGAGTGTTATTATAGAAGTTTTTGGTGAATGATACGGGAGTTAAGCTTGTAGTTTTCCTTAATATACGGTGGGAATAGACTGCTGTCTCACCAACGGCAAGAAATTCTCCCCAAGAAATCAGTGATTCCGTTCCAATGGGAAACTTAAATATTCAATTAAAATTAGGAATCAGGTCTCTTTCCATTATCTACAAATTTATTTAATTATTACTTTTATTTATTTATTTAATTACTTTTTTAAATATTTATATATTCTAATTTATTAATTTAAGCCAAATATCAAATATGCAAGAAACCGAAATCTACTTCACGAAATAACACTGAAGAAGGGCATGGCTACGTGTACTAATATGATCGATAAAATAAACGTCTATAAGAAACGGCGAGAACAAGATCGCTCTCTCCCCCATTGTTATGTCCAAGGTGCACATTACAACCCGAGCCGTGAAATGTCCAATCCTTACCAACGATCCGCTTATAACAACCACATCAACAGTTACTCAGCGCCCACAATCAACAAATTAATTAATTTATTTATTTGATTATGGGCTTCATCTTCGCATCCAAAGTAACAAAAACAACTGAAAACATTGTGCAAAATTGGACACCAACCCACACGAAGATGATTTTACCGCTCAAACACCTATGAGAAGGGGTAACATAGATGAAGCAAAAATACAAGTGAATGACGAACATGATTATCGATCAGTGTGCAAATACCGTAAACAATGGGAAAATATATTATTGGCCTACATATACTTCTCTGAATGCTACGAACAAAAACGTGGATCTCGTCGCCGAGCATCAGCGGCGAGCGGTTAAATTTCGAAAAAAGGGAAAAGAAAATCTGATAACCGAGTATTTCGGTAGAGCTTAAAATATCTGGTGCAGTTAAGAAAAGCTTGTTAAAGAAATTGTTAGCGAAATAAACCAAATTTAAAACTGAAGTTCCTGAACAAACGCGAATAAATTTGTATTTCAAAACTGATCGTGCACATAACCGGGGTTGGTGTGAAATTATACATTTCGGCCGCTAACGAGTGTTCACGAGAAGTCAGTCTCACCTTACCGACAAAGTATCCCTGGGAACGACCACAATATTTATTCAACTAACCACATCTCGATCCAATTGTCTCCACTGCAAACATAAGATCTCCTTGTTGCTATTACGGCCGACCAAAATTATTCTCTCTCTGTGTTCCTTTATTTCTACTAATCTCGCAGAATGCGTCTTCGAGTCACTGCCCAAATACCAAATACTCTTTCGGCTCTTTCTCTGCCTCTCTAACTTCTTCCAGCAATTTAATTTTCAGCAGGTCGTCTCAACATACAAATTTTCGAAGGCGTCATTTAGACCAGACAGCAAGAGAATAACGGTAACTTCTTTTCGTAGCGCCACCCCGAATTGGCTCAATCCAATATTTTCTTTTTCTTCCATTTTCATGCGAAGCAATTGCTTAACCAAATACCGTGTCTGTGTGTCTTATGCCTCTGCTGCATTCACACAATGTTTTACATGCTTTATTTGAGACGGTTTTATTTTATAATTTTTTTTTTACGCACTACGGTCTGTACACTGCCCTTCAAAACCATGCATGTGCTTGTTAGGGTTAGGTGTTATATAGGCGTGATAGAAGGAAGTAAAAATAAAAGAATGTGAGCAAACTAAGACACACCAAATAGACTAATAGCGCGCTGCTCGATTGCTTGCTTGCATGTGTACTAAGTGGGTTAGAATTAATGATTTTAGTTTAGGAAGGCTATCTGCAGTTGATTTTATATTGTACAAACCGATATAACTTTCACATAATACTCAAAAGGGTTCATGCATTTTATAAGAAGGCCTTCAGTGGGGAAATTTAGCTGACATCACACATCACCACGGATTAGGTTATATATGAATATATAATAGTTCTAGGTTAATTAGAAGAAGTCTACTGGAATAGGAGGGTAACCTTGAGATCACATCCCAGTTTAAGCCGCGTAAAGCGAAAAGAAAAAAGGTCTTTTGAATTGATTCAATGCGTTTACTATGGACAGCTCACTGGGGACTCCAAAGGATCCGTACTCTAAGATAGGACGGATTAACTAAGTCTATAAATTCTTCATAACGTAAGGGTCATTGAATTCCTTCGATCACCGTTTAATAAATACAAGCACACCACTGTTTTTACTCACCATGCACGAAATATATTCAATAAACTCAAGTTTAAGATTTAGGCGGATACCCAAATCGTCAACTAGAGTGATTCTAATTAAAATACCAGCTATAAACCTCCCATGCCGATATATATTTCAAGTTAATTATCGTGGACCTACCACGCCGTTAATCCTTTCCAAAATCGTGGACCACCCACAAAATTTTCAAAATTTTCAAATCGTGGACCTCTCACGCCGATATATATTTTCAAGTCTCAAAATCATGGATCTTCCACACCGATATATTCCTGCAGTTTCTAGCCTCTACTGTCGCAATTTTAGAGCCGTGGTCCGACGCTTGATCCTTGCAGTTTCCGTGGATTACCCACGTCGATATAGATTCAAGCCTATATTTTTACAATTTCCAAATCGTGGACATCCCACGCCAATAAAGATTTAATTCTTCAATTCTGTTTGTATCTGAGCTCCCTATCCTTTCTATCGAGGCTCTCTCGACCACCAGTCCTGTCTCTCGCAGCAGTCTTAGAAACCTATTGCATGTGTTTGATTGCGCTAACCTTGCCGTAGTGCACGGTTATGTGCTCTTGCGGTCTTTCTATCGTGGATACTGATTAAGGTATACCGAACGGTTTGGTAGTCTCTATGAGTATAGAAATTAATCCGGCTCTAAGGACCATATGTTAGCAGCGTACATCGCTTGTCTTAGGTGCAGCTCGGACCGCTCTTTCGACTGGCAACTTTTACCGCTAACCGCCGAGTCCCTAGTCATAACACATCAGCAATTCGTTAGGAACTGATTCATGTACTAGTTATATATTCCTTATCATCTATGCTAGAGTGCTTTTGACGACAGGCGATAGGACTATCTTGGGCATTCTTGCATCTTACATATAAGTGTATGTTTACTTCTCATACCAGCTCTTATTGATAGGTACCGAGTCTTATTGCATGTACATTGACACTTTTTGTGGCACTTTTTGTGCGTCGGTCGGATGTATTTTTAAATAGTTCTTAAATACATATATATCGACAAAGCCGTGCGTGGTACTTAAAATATTATACTCATTGGTTACATGCAATTTCAAGTTGTTCTTAGAGTGCGGACAACAGTACATGTTCACCTTTTTGAACAGTATAAATATTGTAGATCAGCGTCACCAATCTGTCTGCCCTTCTGTCCGTCTGTGTGAAACAATAAACCTTAGAGTCTATAAAGCTAACGCTACCAAATTTGGTGACAACTTGTCAACTTGCCCTAAATTGGCATCCCTGTTTTTTAACAATGGGACGCCTACTTTAATTCTTTGTGGAGGTACTGGCCAACCACTCCGACGAAGCAGCAAGCAAGATGACAGCTGAACTGAATTAAGCCTGCGATCTAAGCATGCAGTAGCGAAATACATGTCGAAACCACCATGCACCTGTGCATGAATGATGGACCAATGTGCTGGGTGCACTAACTGAACCCTAGCAGGTAGAACCCTACCTTATACGTCCTAAGCGGACATAGTTGTTAAGCGCTTCGGACACAAGAGCACTGTGTGACGGTGAGAAAGACGCCCAGCGTATCCTGTTTCAGTGTCAATGGCTCAGCCACGAGCACCAAATGCTGCGTTCTGCGAACGCTGCGCTCTATTGAAAAGGAGGGGGAATGGACAGATTAGATGGCCATTCATTGCGCGAAGAAATGCCTTGTGGAGGATCCGCGCAATACGGTTCCATAATCTTTATGACCGGCGATCTGGCACATTCTGTTTTGTTACTTCTTTTTACTTTGTTCATCCTTTTTACTCTGACCTTGTGTTCCGCGGAGGAATAACACTAGCGATATTGAAATGTTCAAATTTTCGAAATTTACCGTTGCTGTGATTCCTGTGATGTAGCTTTTGAGTTCTCTTGGTAAACATTTTTAATGACACTGCATTCTTGAGTATGATTTCTTTGTGGAAATAATTATTGTTATAAATAAAATAATTAATAATTGTTATAGTGTGATTATTTATTGTGAGTAATAGTAATTTGGGAATATGCATAGAAACTACAAAATAAAGTCACCACTCGCGGTGGAATACAAAATCAGAATCAACTTAGGTTCTATCGATATTCAACGATATGCTGTTGCACACAGGCAACAATCACAATCGGTTGACAGGGGCCTTTGCCATATTATGCTTTATTTCTCACACTCCCTCCTCACCGTCGTTTAATAAGTTCAGAGGATAATCAATACAAATAGTTCTTAACACTCTTAACAGAAAAGGGTTGTTATACCCGGTACCCATAGGGTACAAGGGATTTATAACATAGTGTTAACCCAGAATGTATGTAAAAGACAGAAGAAGGCATCTTCGACCCTATAAAGTATATTCTTGATTAGTTTCACCAGTCGAGTCAATTAAGCCATGTCCGTCTGTTCGTCCGCGTGAAACAACAGATCTCAGAGACTATAAGTGCTAGAGCTAATTTGGTGACAACAATTTAACCTGTTGCACGAGGATCAAGTTTGTTTTAGAATTGTCTTTGCCCACTTCGGTCCTTGAAAATTATAAAATACGTTAACTAAGCTATACTTCTGATTTTCGGTTTAAAATAGTAAATAGCTTATACTCATAAATAGGAATAAATAGGATAATAAACTTGGGACTCATCTTCTGTTATTCCATTTTGTTGTACTTATTTTTTATTATTATTTATTATTATTTTATTTATTTTGTATTATTATTTATTATTATTTTTATTATTTATTATTATTTTAATTTAATTTTATATATATTATAATATTTTTTGCAAATCATTGAAAAGGAAAAAACTAAATAGAATAGTGAAAAACGTGAAATATAAATATTTTGGATTTGAACCAGGTAATCAGACCGTATATTACGTAATGGCAAACGATTGTCTCTGTATAAAGCTTGAATATTTTTTAGCAATAAAAATTGGCATTTTTAATACAATACAGAGAAACAAATGTGCGTGAAAGGGAAAGCACCAAAATTTTCATTCGTTGACTGCATCAAACGATTTTTTTTTCGTCTTTTTAAAATGTTTCAATCGAATAAAAACTAGAGCTACTAAATAAACAATTCAAATAAATATGTATTTAATAGAACAACAGCGACCAGATGGCGGAACAGCAAGAGCGTGTGCAAAAAATTAAACAAATTTGTTTACATTACCCAGCTTCCTCAGAATTGAAATAAAATGTATTAATATAATAAAAATGCGGAAAACTAAGCAAGCTATCTATAGAGTTGCTGCGTCGTCCAGATTTAGGATACTTAAGTATAAGATACGAATGTTTTAATTCGTTATAGTGTTTGTGCGGGAATGAATGTTTTTTTTTTTAATGTTTTTGTTATTCGGTACCGCAGGTGGTTTTGTACGTTCTGCATGCATGTGTGTGTGTGTTGCCGCGGTTTTTGGGACATTTAAAGTAAATCTTTTTAAAGTTTGCATTCCTGATTTTTTCATAAATTTATTTATTTTTTTTTAAATTATTTTTAGGGGGTCGAAGGTATTAAAACTTAGTGCCAACCTATAATGTATGTACAGTCAGAAGGTTTTGATACCGGGTATCTCACAGTCCAGCTCACTCGACTGTAGCTTTCTTACTTGTTATTTGCTTACTATACATGATGTCGTGTTTTTTTAAAATGTCATGAATTCCATTTTTACAGAATGTGTTCCGTCAATATCGAATAAGCATCCCTTATTTACCTGTTCCCAAGCTGTCTTTCGCGCTCCTTAACTTCTCGGTCTACTTTTACCATGATTAAAGCGTAATGCTTTAAAAAAATTGACTCGTTCCATAGTTCAGTTCCCAAAACAAAGCAATTTTATAATTTCGATATTACTAAATGTATATTACACACACCACCTCGCTTTCATTTGAAAAAATGTAACAAAAACAATGATTGCATTGCAATCACCAATCTTTTTGCTCGGGTTTTTCAAAATTTCTTATTCTTCACCAACCGATTGAAATCAGACTTATTCATGCATCATGCTCAAATCGAACCTAGTCTTTTTTCAGTCCTAGTGTAAACGAAAGCTCGCTTCTTTTGGAACTTTAAAACATGATATACTGCTAACTTATTAAACTTAAATGGCTCTAAGTGAAAGCATTCTTACTTTTTAATTACATGCTTGCGACTTATACGCTGGCCTACAGCTCTTCGGAAAGAATTACTCTATGAGAGAATTATGTTGAAATCATAACTGTCTGTACAATTAAATGTAGATATCCTTCCAACCAAAAACTCTAATGCTAACCCACTTATTACATAAGCCAGTAAGCAATATGGCAACCTTTTTAATACTTTTATTATTTTTTTTCACCCTTAACTAACCCTTACCTTATCAAGCAATGGCCACTTAAAAAATGTTTTATAAAATTACAAATAATCTTGAGCTTAGACATAAAGCTGCAACCTTGTATCTATCTGCCTCCCACTGACACGCGGAGTCGCAACAGTTTAGTAGTTTCTTATTTTTATTTTCCTCTATTTTTAGAACTTTTAACATGAGAAGCAAATCTTTTTATTGTTTGTTTTATGTATAGGTAGTACAACTATTTAAGAATATGTCCTACAGGAACATTCTTTTTAAACTTTATTTCTTAATATAAATAAGAAATTTGTTATTGTGTAAATTTTGTGCCACATTAACAAATTTAAACTGGGGGTTGGGAGATCACATTATTTTGGGACACAGAAATCGAATATGGTGTACGTTTTGGTGCAGCAGGGTACATTTACCAGGGATACACGTTTTTTTTTTTACCAGGGCTGCACGCTAAAACATATCTGGAACAATGTCTGTTTCACATTTTTTGGAGGAGGGAGAAAGCTGACTCTTTTAAATTCGATTTAGGCTAATCATGGACCATATTCAAAATAAGTAAGTTTTCTTTAAAGAAGTATATCTCTTAAGCAAAAAATTATAATCTGTTGCATACTGATCAAGTTTGTTTCAGAATATGGCCACGCCCATTTTAGCCTCCAAAATCACGAAAAACACATATCTAGGTTATAGCTGTGATTTTAAAGTAAATAGATAAGAAATATATACATTTGTGCGGACGTGGTCTAAAAATTGTGAAGTCGGAGGTTTCTGCAACATCTACGTTTGAGTTGGCAAAACCCACATGTCGCTCAACATGTTTCTAGCTACATTATTCTTAATTTGACAACATTTCCTTCTGCCTTCCGTCCTGTTTAATTAAATTAAATTAAATTAATTAATTTTTCATAAATTTATTTTATTTATTAAGTCAAAGTAAAAGAGCCATGTCCATGTGCATTCCATTTCACCCACAATGTTTTGGTTGCCGGGTATCTCATAGTTGGTTTCAATCGACTGTAGCTTTTCTACTTGTTTTTGTATATAAAGTGTTTTCCACAGCAATATATGATACTTATTCGAGGCATCGCGTAAGAACAATGTACACATTCTGTGTTTTCGACTCATGTTTGGAAAAGACCATGTGTGTGTGCGGTGTACTTGTACAGCCGCTAGGAAAGGGTGGGGGAATGTTACAACATATTTATATGTTTAAACAGGATATATATTAACAGCTTAATTGATGTTTATACATATGTATTAACTGTTTTATATACCAATTTTATATTTAATATTATGTACAAATGAATAGAATCATTTCCCTTGCGAGAGGAGTCGCTTTGTTCACGGTAGCTGCAATAAGTCCATCAATACTAATCCTATAGTCAAAAAGAACTCCTAGGCCATTTGCAACACAAATTCTTTCAGGAACGTGAATACAAAGACAGTATGGAACATGATGTAGAGAAGAATGATGAAACAACATTAGATTACATTTGCTGTAGGTCACGAATAGAAGTTTATCTGAACATAATTTCTTTAGTTCGTTGAGATCAAGTAGTAAGTTTGTATACATTTTAACTTTATGAAGAGTAAGTAGATTGAAAAAATAATAATTATAATAATATAATAATAATAATAATAAGTCACACTGTGTTTTATTTTTAGGGTATCGATATTAACATGTCGACTTTTTTCGTATTGATCAGGATTTGTTGTGAAGATTCTCCTAAACAAAAGCTTTTTAAGGTTTTTTGTTAGTTATTGAGTTTATAGAAAAATTGTGTTTTATAATTTATAACTTGACCTGCGCTAATTTAGAGAATATATCTAATGCAACTGAATTCTGAATGCTAAAAGTAGGTTTTGCGTGCCTAAAGTACAGTAACACTGGCAATAGTCGCCTCAATAAGTACAATAGAAATTAGGCTGCGGAGTAGTGAATACGTCAAATGTTCCTTTCGTACTGATTTTTTTAGGTATTACTTGGGGTTTATATACATGCATTTACTTACATATACAAAGGGTATTTACTTAGGTCTATTTTGGGTTGCTTTTATCAGATACTTGGTTTAGCCTAAACAAAACAAGCCAAAACAATACCAGACGGACACAGCTATGTGAACTACTTACAGTGGCTCGGAGCTTATTTCGTGCAGGAGAAAAATAAAATTTCAAATGGACACGCAGTATTTTCAAGAAACATTTAATTTATTAAAATAACACAAAACTATTTTCTTTATCTTTACATCAAATCATAAAAACTAAAAAACAAGGCAATTCTGGCGCCGTAGCTTATTTCGTGCAAGCACTTCAGTATTAAATAACTTTTTTATTCCTTAATTTTAATATTTTGTTGGACCACGCTTCTGTTTGCTGACAAGTTTCAAACGATGTTCCATCGATTCCACCAATTTTTTTGTTGTTTTCACTAGAATTTTACGCCACTCCTCCACTAAGGCACTCTTTAAGTCATTTTTGCTTGAAAATTTTCTTTTCGGATCGCCAGGTCCAAAATTTCCCACAAATTTTCAGTTACATTTATATCTGGCGACTGTGCTAGCGTTTTAATTATATGCGGGCAGTTCCAGACTAGCCAAAGCTTCACATCTGCAGCGGTGTACTTGGGGTCGTTATCTCGGTAGAATCTAAATCGATTCAGTATCAACAAATGTTTTGTGCACTTTGGAGCAGGTTATCTTTTAAAATGGTTAAATACATCTTGGCATCCATTATTCCGTCAATGAAAACTAGATTTCCGACACCGGATGCTGCCTTACAGGCCCAAACCATTACATGGCCACCACCGTGCTTAACTTTCAGGTCCTTTGTTTCTAGCTCCGTATTGGGTCTCCGCCAAACATAATGCCTCCCATCCCTTGCGAAATTTACACGATCACTCTTATTTTTCCGACTTATAAAAGGCTTCTTTCTTGGAACTTGACCATTAAAGTTATGGTTGTGTAATATTTTGCGAACTGTATCTGGGCAACATTTTTTGCCCATTTCGGCCCCAAGCTATGCAGCTATTTTTGGAGCCGATAGCTTGGGATTTTCCTTGATTTTCCGGACTATACGGCGCTCCTCGTGATCGTTAAAAATCTTATTTGGTGCATCTCGGCCTTTGTCAGCCACTCGATTTTCACGAACAACCATTTCAGCAATGGCGCGCTGGGTTTTTCCACTTTTAAAAGTGTTTTAGGACTAATTCCCTTTGCTCTATTGTTGTTCGCAGTGCCATCGTTGAGAATTCCCTATAAGTTATAGATTCAGCGTGACCAACCCAGAAAACTTATTGAGTATGTATTTATAAGTATTAACAACTTATACAGCAAAAAAATTAAAGCGATTCAAAAAATCTAATATACAATTTTTAATTTTTAAAGTTCTTGCACGAAATAAGCTTCGGACCAGAATTACCTTGTTTTTTAGTTCTTATATGAAAAAATGTTTTGTTTTAAAAATAAAGACAATTTTTTTTTTATTATTTTAATAAATTAGGTGTTTCCTGAAAATTCTGCGTTTAAATTTTATTGATATATTTGTTAGTTTAGTTGCAGTGTCCATTTGAAATTTTATTTTTCTGCTGCACGAAATAAGCTCCGAGCCACTGTAGATAAAAAATTCTGGCGAGAAATGCATTCACATGGTGGGAAAACGTGATTTCGGTAGTTGGCTCAGCGCAATTGCATTCTATAAATGTAGTCGGCCGAGAGTGGTCATGTTTCTTATTTTTGTGTATTTCTATTGCTATATAATTCTCAATAAAACTGTTACAATTATAACAGGATATGGGCCCAGGGCGCCTGCACTGTGAGAGATAAATATAAAGAAGTTTGACGGTCGTGTTTGCTGTAGCGATATAAAGTGGTATCTTTGCGTTTAAAAACGGAAAACAGAAAAACAGAAAATAGGCAAACTTAGTGGCTTCGCGGTTATGAATTTCATTGAAAGACGCAACGATTAAGAAATTTTAGCTCTGAAAACCGTTTTGATATGTGCAGATTTTGTGGGCAGTAGTTTGTCGTCGTGTAATAAATCGAGAAGCAGACACTAAAGAAGTGATGGCTGCATTCAGAATTAAAGTAAGAGTTAGTAAGTAAGATGGGTTTGCTGTAAAAAGTGTAAAAAAATATGTATTTTGATTATCCTGTGAAAATGACAAACAGCGTTGAGAATGAGTATAAATAATAAGATTAATAAGGTATCGCTATCTATCAGCCAATTTCGATAGTTGTCTGCGAGCAACTGAATATCATTGAATATCGATAGCACCTAGGTTGATTCTAATATATAATTCTCCGCGAGTGGTCGCGTTTCTTATGTTTGCATCTTTATATTCCTATGTAATTACTCTCAATAAAACAATAACAATTACAACACAAGTGTTCGAAGACACGAGTCGTCCCAGGTCTGATTAGGTAGGCCGACATCAGCTGTTTCCAATTTCTATTTAATCCAAAACTGCATATGCCAGCTGCCTTGGCGATAATTGTACTTTCTCCCACCCATTGAACAATGTTCAAAAATCATTAAGGTTGGTTGTAAATTGTTGAGTTGAGAGAGTGGCCATACTCGCAGGTCTTGATGAATTGATGCCTGTTGAAGACTAAAAAAGGTGCCTTTATTTCAATCGAATGGATCCCATTATTAGACAAAAATGGAATTGCAGTCAGTTTGTAGATGTCGAGGACTTCTGATGATATTAAAGGAAGCTTACTTTAATGATGACGTGATCCTTTTCAATAGCTCCTTCACTCTTCACATTTTGGGCATTACAATCAATGGCATTGCGAAAGTTGACATTATTGATTTTTTCTTTCTTTTTACCGATTGTTCTTCAACGCCGCAACCGTCTGTGTCCTCGGATACCGGATGCTAATGTACAGGTTCTTTCTCTGGGAATAATGCTATGTGCAGGATGTCGCGCTTGAAGTATTCACCAACCTACCCTATTAAAACTGTCCGTTTTTCTTAAAAACTAGTCACTGAAACTAAGGCTTCGATTAACCATTGACTCCAAAAAGTATGTTTGAGGTTTGACACAGCTTGCCATATTTGTCCTTATGACTGTGATTCTTGAGAGGGCTCGCTTATTTCGATCCGTTGACATTGGAACTAGAGGCCGAGAATTTAGATTTGCTTCAATCTGGACTATAGCAATTCTTCATACGTTAAATTAGCTGTGGTGACATTATTAAGCAGCAAATGCTTGGCTGATTTTAGCGTTGTCTTGGTTCCTTGTGACGATCCAGGAGCCTTGATCCTGGATCCTGGATCCTGGCCGCTCTTTTTATTCTTGATCCTGGATCCTGAATCCTGCCCGCCTGATCGATGATCCTTACTACGTGATCATTGATCCTTGATCCTTGATCCTTGATCCTTGATCTTTGGTCCTCAATCCTCGATCCTTGACCCTTGATCTTCGATCCTTCACCCTTAATGCTTGATCCGCGATCCTTGATCCTTGAGACTCAAGTCCTCGTACTTGACTTTACCTCCTCGATGATCGACTTCGCAGACGCACTCACTTTGACTCCTGCACACGTAATAATGATCCCGCTTTCCTTGCTGCCTCCCTATTTATAGGCAGCTACGGTCCCGTTGTTCCAGGCGTCGGCGATCACGCCACCGTATCCAAAGTCCGTCGGAGTCCCGTTGCATTCACAGCGTCTCTCCTTTGTCGACCAAAGTCCACCGCCGGCGATCACCCCAGCTATTCCCGCTAGGTTCACGGCGTTTCCTCTTTGGAGTCCAAAGTTCGCCCATTACCGTTCGACCTCGATGCCCTTGGCTGGCCGCCTGCATCGCTACTCCTTGGCTTTGGCTAGGCGCCTTCAAAGGTACTTTCTCCTCCTTGCCTCGCCCCTCCCTTTAACGCTACGGGACGCCCGCCAAGTTGTGCACTCCCCACACCCCTTGCGGCCTGCTCCTACGGCTGCGTTTGTGAAGTGAAAATTCTAGTATTTAATATGAAAACGTTTACATTGTTGACTAAGAGCAATTGAAATGTAGAAGGCGCCGAAACAACAAGTATGCATAATTAAATTTATTATATTATAAATTATTTATTATTTATTTATTTATATATTTTATTATATTTATTATTAATCCCTTCTCCCAAATGCCCGAAATCGCTTGTATTCAATATACAATGCCTACTATAACATTATTTCTAACAGAATTTTAGAGCACCTACCAGCATACACACTTTGTGTCATTGGCTCTTTGGTAGAGAAAAAGCATTAAATTCATTTAAATTTAGTGTCAATAAAATAAGCGGCGACCTGAGGATTTGCTCTTGTTAAACAGCCAAATAGTTTTTAAATTATTCTCTTTAGTCTCAATAATCTTTATGTTTTCAAGAACCAGATCAGCTGATATGGGAAAGCGAATGGTGAATGTGCTCTGTGGGAGTCGCAATTTGACATTTGTTAAAAATTTTACTGTATCACAAGGATGGACTGTGTAGGAAGATGGTTAAATACAATGAATACTACATTCATTATTAACTATAGTTTTTGGATCATATAATTTTGACTTACGTGCACACAAGTGTCCTTTAAAAACTCATAAAATGTTGGGCAATGCTTGTAAAACTTTTCTTTCTAATTTTATATATGTAACCAACATACGTTGGTCAATAAAAAAAAAATAAGACAATATGTTGACATACAAATTTCGAGTTACCGCCAGAAAAGCGACATTTGGACCAGTGTGCACTGAACAGTTTGTTTACATTTAAATTAAAAATGGGTGACTAGAGTTTAACTAATTATATTTAAATTTAATAAGAGTATAAATCGAAAGACGTTTTACCACTTGATGGCTTTGAGACTCCTGATGGATTATGGAAGTAAATGGGTCACTGTGTAACACAATTTACTAAAATAAATAATTTGGGTAAACAAATATAAAAAATGAATACCAATTCCTTTTCCAACTTATGGCTTAGCAAAACTATCCAACAGCTTGCGATTGAATCCAATAGTACTTGGCTGCGGCCTATAGGGCAGCTCCGACATAATTAATAAAATACGTTCTCTGACTTTAGTCGGCTTTGGGAAAAATAGTTTCGCACTACGCAACCGCGAAACTTGAAGCTCAAACTCCGCTGTTTCAAATTTTTATTCGATGCGTAAAATACCCATTTGGGTTCGGTTGTCAGACCATTCCCCTACCTTTCGATTATTGCTATTCGATATGTCGTACATATCCACCTACGCCCAATACTATGGATAGGTTCCTCGCCACTCGTTAGCTTGGACATAACAAACTTAGTGGTTTCATTAGAAACCAGATTGACCCTGAAAAACGGATTGTTTTTTAGCTTGATGCACAAAGCCGCGCTCTCACATTCCAGCACAATCGACTGTGGCTTTCTTACTTGTACGTATGAATTTTTTTTTTATTTGTATTATTAGATGTATTGAATGTAGAGCTCATAAAATGGACCCTACCCTTATGACCACTCGAATTCTCTGCCAAGACCTCACGAGAAGAAACTTAAAACAACGGTCTCTCTCGTGGTTGTGTCGGTCTTTTTTCTGTTGTGATTGTGGTCAAATGTATTCGGAGAGACAAAAGGCGAGACTCTCTCGATCTTTACTGAGCGTGGTGCTAGCTTCTTGCTTTGCTTGAATATTGCAAGAAAGCGCGAAAGACATAGGGAAAGCGGGATAGGGCACACACATGTATGCGTGTTCAAAAGATTCCAGACGCCGATTCCGGTAGGCATCAAATCCGCGGGTATCCTGCATTTTGCGGACTTTGCAAAATTAGGTTAACATGCAAATTGATTGTGAACCAATGATAAGAAATTTAAGTCAATCGATATCGTCATCGATCAATGAATATTAAGAAGTGATTAGGCCTTAGCTTGCTAACTCAGATGCGAAGAAGAATGAAATAAGGAAATATAATTTAAAAAAATGCAATGTCATACTCGTATTAATTCGTAATAAGTAAGTCATATTAGCACAAGCCAATTAGATTTTAACTCGGAAGTTTATAAAAATGAGTTTTCACTCCTTTTTCAATGATCTTAAAGTGACCATCCTTTCTTAACCTAATTAATCTTAACCTATTTGATCGTTTCACACATTACTAGAATTATTGGAAATGGAACATAAATGAAACAGTCTTACTTTACTAAAATATACATATCTGCAATATAATATATATATATATATACAATATATATATAGTTTTTTTTATCTATATATGTATAGTAATTAGTACTTAGCGTACTTATTAAAAAAGTCACAAATCGAGAATAATAAATAAGAGCACAAACAATCTGATTATTATATTATATTAATTCCAAAGTTAAAATATTCAAAAAAAAAAAAAAACCGCGACACGCACTTCAGTCTTCTACTACATTCCATGTTAAATTCCACACACTCCAGTGTTTCACATACAGTGTAAAATTCCACACATTCCAGCCTTCCACTATATACAGCGCTTAATCCCACACATTCCAGCCCTCCGCACATTCCAGTGTTTCACACATTCCAGTGTTTCACACATTTTAGTGTTTCACACATTCCAATCTTCCACACATTCCAGTGTTTCATTCCGGTTTGCTTCCTACATATTTTTAATTTAAAAAAAAAATGCCATCCACAGAAAGACCCACTGCGATAACTGCGTCCCTGTATAAATTTATTGCAGTTCGAGGCGACTCCTGGCCTGTCCACGTCGTCGCCTTACACCTTACAAGTCCGCCGAGATCACATCCGATCTCTATGGGACAAAGTCGAACAGGAGTATGACTCCTGTTCGGAACTGATAGCAGTAGAGCGGTCGAGCGACACCATGCAAATCCTTCAGGCAAAACACGACTACTGCTACTCAGTTTACGAGTCATAAGCAGCTCAACTCAACGAGCAAATTGAGCGAGCGAACCGTCAATCTGCACAATCCAACTCAAGCGACCCTCCAAATTACATTTCCTC
>VNKC01003148.1:3117-98980 GCA_008042775.1 Drosophila pectinifera
TGAGGTCTTCTGGAGAGCATAATTTGGCCAAAAATGGAATGACAGCCAAATGCCATATGTATTCCGATCCGCTGTTTTTAAGGCTGTTTTGGCCAAGTTATGGATATTCTTAAGTTTGGGTTGTCCAAAAATTAGGATATAAAAATGCCAATTTAAGGACCCAAATATCCGCATACTTGAGGTCTTCTGGAGAGCATAATTTGGCCAAAAATGGAATGACAGCCAAATGCCATATATATTCCGATCCGCTGTTTTTAAGGCTGTTTTGGCCAAGTTATGGATATTCTTAAGTTTGGGTTGTCCAAAAATTAGGATATAAAAATGCCGATTTAAGGACCCAAAAATCCGCATACTTGATGTCTTCTGAAGAGCACATTTTGGCCAAAATGGGATGACATCCAAATGCCGTTTATATTCCGAATCGCCATTAAAGCCTTAATTACTATAATAATAAAATATTTAATTAAAAATGATTATTCCAACAATTTGGATATGAAAGTGCCGATTTAAGGACCCAAAAAATCTGCATACTTGATGTCTTCTGAAGAGCATATTTTGGCTATCATTTCATTTTTACCCGAAATATGCTCTTAAGAAGACTTCAAATGTGCGAATTTGTATTTCTTTAAATCGGCTAAATCATAAATCGTTACATTTCGCAAAGATAAGCTTCACCGTTTTTAATATATTGAATAAAATATGTTCCAATTGGAGAGTCACACTGTGAAGTATTAGCAAAGTTTCCCATCTGGCTTGCATGCGTACTAGTTGAAGCTGCGGCTTCATGAAATGGCTCGAAGCCCAACGAATGGTTCGAGGCATAAAACTTCTCAACCGTATCAGAGTTTTCAACCGTATTTAATTTCCCAACCTCATCTAAGTTCTCAACCTTCCAGAGTTTTCTACTTTATTTTAGTCCCAACCTTTGTAGAGTAGTCTAATCTAATTATTATTTTTACATTATACATAATCGTATATTAAAAATAACATAAATTATTAACATATAAGAGAACTAAAAAAATGGATGTAAAAGTATTGTCCTCCAAGAGGTCCTCCTGCAACTGCTGAAACTGCTGCAATTGAGCAGCTTTTTTAATTATCATTTCAAATTTGGCTTACTAACGGAAAAATAATTTGATACAGATAAATAAATAATAAATAATACCACCATCAGGGTCTGTTGTAAAAGAAAAACGAAAACCTTCAAAACAAATAACTTAACTATTAAAACAAAGTTAAAGAATTTCCTTAATGCTTATTGCATGCAAAGAATTGCTCAAATGATTAAATCGAACTTTGTAATATCAATTTATTTAGGCACTATATATATTTTGTACCCGTGATCAACCAACTTAATAGTGTTAAGACGTTTAAAGACACTAAGTGGAAAACCCACATCGCAAAATTACATGTAAACAATAAAGATTTTTAATTGATGATGAAGTCTCCCAAGGACTTACCACTATCTCCGATTCCCCCATTCAATTCAATCTTGTCCGAATGAAAGTAGCCAGGCTATCAGCGTTTGTATCCTTGTCAGTTGAGAGTGTGTTGCGTTCCTTACTGAGCTGCCTGCCGGGTGCAGTATCTAACAGGATTTTGCGCATTAGACACCTTTTCAAATGCATTATTTGAAGGTCCCGCATGGCCCGGGACTGCGTCCTTGGCGGTGGTCAGCCAATCATTAATATCCTTGACCAGTCCGCGCTGGCCTCGCTAGGTCTCAGCGCTGTAGGAACAATAAAATTTTATTGTAAATCGTTTATCTTCATTACGCGGCCAGCGTCAAAACTTGGCAAATAACCGCAGTTCGAGGCGAGGGAAACTGGTTTCCGCCTGCCAACGAACGGGTTCAAGTGTCCACCCCATACTGGTCATAATTTTATTCCTAAGCCCAATCTTAACCCATTGCAACCCCTGCAACGTCGCGGAATGCATGAGTGACCCCTTCTTTCTCGCAATTATGGCCCCTTTGTGCGTCGCTTAGTTTGTCTTTTCATTGCCTTGTACCTTGAGATTAAGCTTTTGTTTTTCCATTTAACGCTTAATTTCGGCATTTTGATGGCCTAACGCGATTTGGACTGACCCCTGGGGAAAAGCAGGAGCAGCAGGATCGGGATCGGGATCGGGATCGGGATCGGTTACAACTGATCCTTTGAGCATACGCAACTGACCGCAACTAAACAAACACTTGGCTTGACCAACGGGTTACGCTTCGATTCGCATTTGACTTACGACACAAGGAATTTTTAATTGCATTAGAAAAGCCTCTGGATCGGAGGGACCCCGATCTGTTCTATTGTCCGGTTCTCGAGTTGTTTGTTTTACCAAAAACTGGACGGCTTAACCTTTTCGGTTTTTAACGATTCCGAGCCATTGTCCAGCGGTCAGCTCTCGATGATGCACTTTCCTAAGCGGATCGGTTTCAGTCTCGGCTGCTCCCTCCCCGCTTCGATTTGCATGTTCACGTTTTCGGGGCTCGTTTTTCGGCAATTTGCGGCCAAGCACTCCCCAAAAATATCCATTCAGCCAGAAACTCAATTTGGCAGAGATCATAATTTCAAAGGTACGTGCGCTGCACGCTTTATCCCTGGTGGCCACAACAAAGGAACTTGGCAGCAATTGCAGGAGGATATTAAGGAGAAATGCCCGGTTCAAGTAGTCGTTGGTGGGAATACCCTGAAAAATTAATGAAGTTCAGGAGAAAAAGGAAGATACTATTTCTGTATCACACCTTTAGTTTTTTCACTTGTTTAAGCGGTTAATATTGAATAGAACATAGTCAACTTGAAGACGTATGTTGTAATGTAATTTTTTAATAAATCATTCCATAATTGTTCATTTTATTTCCATTTTCAAACCTTGTCCCCTTGAAGTACCCTTCGTATAGAGCACATGCCTCCAGTACGATTTGGGACGCTCCGCTCCCCATTCCGTTTGCCAATTCTGATTCTGATTTCTGTCCCGTCCTGGCATCCTGCTCTGCCTCCACACAATATTGCGTGACTTTACGTGGGCACCGAAATTGACTTTGATCCGGCACTCATTAGTACTCGCACTGCACTCATCGTCCGCACACGATGCCGATTTTAGCCATATTTATGCGCGTCTGCCTCGGCCGCCCGAAAAGTATAAAATTGCTCAATAAGTTCACACAGCGATGCCGACGAAGGAGGCTGGAGTGGGACTTGCAGTCGGATGCCGACTAGGAGTGCCCACTTCCTCGCTCCAAGGAGTGGGCGCCGCACCAAATATGGGAGTAGAGTGGGCACTGTCTTGGGAATAAGTCGCAGAAGACATGGGATTTTATTAGCAGGAAGTGGCTGTGAAATGATATACTGGAGCGAGGATACTTAAAACAGAAAACTATAAGTTCAAAGGACTAGCAAGAGAAGTTTCGTTCTGGACGCTGATTTACTAAATTTCCCTTATTTTTTCAAAGAGTAAAAGTTAACGTGTTTTATTCTGCAATAAGCAAACAGCGCAACTTTGCAGCTGAGCTGGCAGCACACCTGCAGCTTTCCTGCAAAATCGTTGCACTTTCGGCCCTCCTTCTGGCCCTCGAAGAACCCCGACGACACGGTTCAAATGCCAAATAGTTCAGCTCAAGCCGAGCACAAGAACCACCCGAAATTGCGCGCTTTTTCCGAGCCCGTTTCCTGCCCGTTTTGTTGAGCCTTTGAGCCGAGTCAAGACAAGAAGAGGGCCACTTGCCACTTGCCGTTCGCCTCCTGCCTTTGCCTTTGCGCTGCACGGTTCGGCGAGCTCAACGCTCAGCGCTCAACGCTCCCGCTCACAAAGCCTTGGCCAAGACGCATAAAGAGGGAAACACCTGATCGAAATTTCAAATTATTACAACGAACTGCGCTAAACATAAGGACACATAGGCGCATAAGCGTAGCACGAGCTGCATACAGATGTCTCTAGCACCCCCGATCCCGATCCCGATCCCGATCCCTTTGCGGCTGGCAGCGCTTTGGTCTAATGAGCACGGTGTCGCAGTCTTTGACCTGGCCCTTTCCACAGGGAAAACTTCGACTCGGCCGCTGCAATTACGCGCGGGAAGGAGAGAGAGCGAGCGGCCAAGAAAACCCATGGCCCATTGAGGGTTGGGGTCACGTTGGCGGTCGCTGTCGCGGTCGGGGTCACCACGAAAGTACAGAGAGCGAAAAACTGTGACCTGTGACGAGGAATATTTGGTAGCCAAGCAGAAAACAGTACCAGAAAAACGGGAATCATTTTGACTTTAGCTTAAATACAAATTCAATTAATCTGAGAGAACTAAATTGGTAATGGAAAGATATGCATTGTAATATTTATCTATCTCTTTGTAATCTTGTAATGATATTTGTCTTATTAATCTAGATATTAAACAATAATACAGATCAAAATTATTACTTACAAGATACAAATTCACTACGTTCAATTTGGAGAAATAGAGGATTAACATAATATAATGAAGGTTATTTAACTCAAACATTTTCCCTTAAAATACTATTTATAAAATGTAAAAGGTGGAGAACATTAAGGATTACATTTCATATATATTACAAAAAACATTCTTGAATAAATAAAAGCAATGGTGGGAGTTGTGGATCCAAGTTTATAAACTACAAATCTGAACATTGATGGCAATATTGAAGTGGAGGCGCTTTCACAAACTAGATCTATATTTTCCCTTATGGCCATTGATTAATCTCAATGAAATTATAGAACTTAGGTACCTACTATTAGTTAGTGTCCTTACATCGTAGTAATAATGCCGAGGATATTTGCTACTTGTGTGTATAGCATTTTTTAGTATTCGCTCGAAGTCTATAAAGTTTCATATTTTCTAATCAATGTGCCTGTGTCCTTTGTGAACAATAAAAACGCACTAAAACTTGTTACTCCCTTGTAATTTCATGGAGATAATAATGAGTGATATCCCTTTTAGAAGCGATGATGAAATTGCCTCGATGTGCCTGCGTAATTTAAGGTGTTTCTTCCGGTTTTTCTCCAACTGCAGCATGCAGCATATGCACCTGACATCGCCGACTCATTACATTTTCGGCTGCTCTCGGCGGAGGAAGTCGAGGAAATGGAAATGTGGAAGCGCGTGCTCTCGCCCCACTCCCGAACCCAAACAAACCCATTCCCATTCCCCTTCCCCTTCCCCTTCCTTTTCCCACTCCAGACCAGGCCAAAAGGTCGCCGGCCAGCAAGGCAGAGTCGAAGTTGAAGGCCCAGACCCAGAAGACGGCGGTAGCCAGCCAAGCGCTGCAGCTCTCAACTTGAGCATAATTTGGTCGCGCTCCGCTGGTCGGTCGGTGGTGCATTTTATTCGGAAGTCAAAGTACTGGGCCAACAGTTTTCCTGGCCAGCCGACAGGACAACCCCCGGATCGCAGGGAGTTTTCCTGCGGGACACAGGGGAATTGGGCGCCAAAACCCAGCGGCAGGAGCAGCAGCGCCAGTCAATGACACTCTCTGGCCAGGACATATGTCGGCGAGCCTCGTGGCTCGTGCCAACGGCGGCATAACGATTAAAACGGATATATTCTAGGATAGCAGCCCAGCCAGCCGTTAGGGCAATGTGGGCGCGGCCGCCCTCGAGTATACTTGCAGATAGGTGAAACACACATTCTAAACTGGGTCGGGGTGGTTTTATCAGGGCATTAGGCAGGGAGGATCGAGTCCTTGGCCGGCTGCCTTTTAGGGTTACGTGCTCGCCTTGCAGACCAACTGACGCGCGCACCCGCACCCGCACTCGCACTCGCTCGCCATGTCCTTGGTCGGTTTGTAACGGTCACGCACGCCTGCAAGGACCTCTCATCTGGCCCACACATGGGTGGTGGCTGAGCCTGCGAGCTTCATGCTGCGCCTGCCTGCCCGCCATTCCGGCCAACTGACTCCTGGCCTCAGACTCCCTGCCTGCCGCCCAAAATGTGACTCCCATGTGTGTGACCTCTCAGCGCGAATTGTTCGCAATTATTACTTTGAAAAACAGGACGCAGAGCCCGGAGAGATCTGTGGGAGGAGTGACATATGGCGAGTCCTTCAAGTGGAACCAGCTCGGTGGGAAGTTCCGCCCGCTGCTAGGGAAAGTTCGAGTCCCTTTTCGGGGTGGCCCTGGCTGGCCGCCAGCTGGGCGAGCTTGATCTATTCCTGTGAAGAGCAAGTGGCAAGGTCTGGGAGTTCAGGATAACTCCCTAATAATTAAACCTATAAATACTTATCCTTAGGAGACCTTAATCTTTGAAGATGATTCCTTGTCCGAAGGATCCTCTAATGAGTCCTCATTTGCTCCACTTAATGCTCCACCACCGCTCCTCCAGCTAGTGTTAATGAACCCAGAGGACCAGGAGCAGCCACTCGCTTAACCAACTGCTTTTAGTTGACATTTCCTTGCGGGATTCGCTGGAACCTGGCTGAATTCGATACATTCTGAGGTCTCCTGCCAGACAACCATAATTCCAGCTCATATTCAATATTCCCACATTAAAAGGGCCCAATCCCGGGCCAGTAGCTGGCGAAGCAGCAGGAAGCTCACATCAATGGGCACTTGCAGGGCTTTGGAGGCACGTAGTAACATGTGCTCATCCCCGGCTCGGGTTACACCTCCGATCGCTGTGTATATAGGTCGCTGCTCCGAGGCGGCTTGGCGTGCACGTCCTCGAGGAGGTCCCTGTGTGGCTTCCAGCGCACAAAGACGAGGCGCAAAAATATTAAACTGCCATAAAAACGGCCAGCAAGTGCACATAAAAATCAAATTAATAGTCCATGTCAGAGCCAGAGGGAACACTTTGTTTTGGTGCGATCAGTGGGAAACCTCGGCGGCGGACAAAGGGCGGGCTCTCCGGCAACTGCAATAAATTCCAGGACACAAAGGAGCAGTCCTATCAGCTAGCTGCAATCTCTCACCTTTCAGTTGTCAATTAGTTCAAGTGCAGCGGCAGGTACGAGTCCTGAGAGGAACTTACCTGATTTAAGGCTGCCTCGCAGGATTCCACTGGGCTGGCTCAATAAGCGATTTATGGGGCGAGGGCGTTCCACAGGAGCACTTTGTCCAGCACATGTTTTTGGCAAGTCCTCTGTCCAAAAGGGGAGTCCTGCCAAGTCCTGCCGAGCGCCTGCATCAGCCATATGCTGCGATGGCGATGTCCTGCGAATCCCGAGCAATTAAGCAGCGGGTGGAGGGACACGGGGAAGGAGAGCAAAGCGCGAAGGAGTGAAGAATGTGAAAAACGCAGCGAGTGTCGCAGCAGAGTCCTGTCTTGTCCGAAAGGACACTCGTTGCGCGTGCGCCCGTGGGCCAAAGGGACAATGCAGTTAATTGCAAAGCCACCAAACTGAGAGGACGCCACGGGATAGGCGCCAGCCAGTCAAGCGCCTAATGAGCCGAGTGTCTGGAGGATCGCAGGATCTCCCGGATCGAGTCCGGGCTCGCGGCAGGATGCCCCGCATCGGGCGCCGCGTGGGCCAGGCGCAGGTATTCCTCGGCCAAACCGTGCGAAATTGCAGCAGAATCGCTTTGGAAAGTGTCCTGCTGTCAATTTGACACGTTAGCCGAAAGTCCTGCGCCTCGGAGTCCTTCGTAGGACCCGCGACCTCGACTTGTGTGGTGGCAAATCATAATCGGCTTGCCAACTCCTTCAAGCCGCCAGTTCCTGCGGCTCAAGGAGATGTCTTTAAGCGAAAAAATAAAGGAAGACTCCCGAGGAAGAACTCTTTTTCAGAAATTAATTATTTATCCACATTTTGTTTACTCTTTGGAGTAACATTATTTGATCAACACTTTGATATTTCAGTCGGAGTCCTGAATCCTTGCCCGATCCTCCCTGGCAAACAAAGGCCTCGGGCACTCAAGCAAATATTACCACGGGAAACAAGCAGAGGTATTAAAAAGTGTAAATAACACTGGGACTCCCCTTAATTACTCCCGTGTTATTTCTCATAATATTTTGCTCACTCTTCTGAGAATTCTGGCGACCACCAGAGTACCAGAGTACCAGGACTACCAGGAGCAGGAGCAGCACCCAGAGGAACCATAAAGCGGCGGCAAAACCTCAAAAAACACAAACCAGAGGAGGCGGCCCGAGGAACCTGTGTGCATTTATGATATATTTTGGTTGCCGATGACGCAGTGCATTTGATTCTAAAGCGCCGCCAGGTCGGTCCCATAAATGTGTGCCTCGGTCGTCCAGCTCCTGCCATTGTCCTTTGTCCCGGCCTGCACGCCACTCCAAGTCCGCAATTGTGCGCAATGGCAGACTTTGATTTCCCGGGAGGTCCATCCATCCATCCACCGATCGGGATCGAAGTTGGGTTGGGATCGGCAACGTCTCATGGCACCGACTCCTGGCAATTTCACGGCTGTCTAAGGACCCTTGGCTGGACTTTGGAGGGCGGCACTTGCTTTATTTTCGCGTGTCACGACTTTTTACGATCTTATTCCTGCTAATGATCTTTTCAAGACATTGCCACATTGTTGGGTGGCCCAAACAGTTATTGGATAATGTTTGCGGTCGTAAATTGGATCGATTCGCAGAACTACAGGGGAGATCTTTCAAAGGGAAGTTACTTTAATATCCATACTTTCCTAGCAAAAAGCAGAAGGATAGAATCTAGAACTCAATATTTACATACTTGATCATTAGCCTGCCCCTTAAAACGTTTTAAAATCTTCTTGGAAACATTAATGGTTTAATTCAACCCTTTAGGCCAACCCGTTAAACACAAGAACCGAGTCCTTGACAGCCTGGATCCCCAATTAAGTGGCCGCCAGATGTCCTCAAATTTCACGGCCAGCTATAGGTCTTAAGCACGAATGCCATTCGATCGTTAATTAGAAGGCACTCGGGGCCTCGGGGCCAAATCGGCCATGAAATTGGAGCAGCCCCGCCGACAGCTTCCAAATCGGTGCACACTATATATGCCACTATATAGCGGCGCACAAATTGCTCAATCAACACCCGACCCAGGAGAGCGGCGAGGAAACGCATATATCACCAGCGACAAGGATGACGACGACATATGGCCGCAGGGACAACGGATTGACCACTTCAAGGACTCCGGCACAGCGTCTCCAGTTTCAGTTCTCCTCTTCTCCTTGGGTTCCTGGGTGCCCCTAATAAACTCGAAGTTGTAAACAAATCGGGGCGGCGGCAGCGCCAGGAGAAGGATCTATTGAAAGCCGATCGCCGCTACCGTTATCCTGCCGCTGCTCCTCGGTGTCCGCTGTTTTGATAACATCTCGAGTATCCTTTTCGGCCGACTGCTCATTAGCAGCGTCCAGTGAATCGCCCTCGACTCCGGGTAAAAGTCGCGACTTCAGGGGATTTTTTAGAGTCCCGAGCCCTGTTTATGTAGCCCTTGTCCTGCAACATTGTCCACATGTGTTTGAATCTTTTATTTACATTCTAAACTCTGTTGTTTATGTCTGGTAAGTCCGAGGTCTGGGAGTTCTGACTTTAACCCAATAAATACAGATTCTTTTGGGATATTTCAAAAAGAAACTATCGTAATGCCACAGTTTTATTGGAAAATCGGGCAATAATATAGACGGTTTAAGGCTGCATATTAAGCTAATAAATATTTCCTTGCAAATAAAAATATTCCCATTTGTTAAATCAAAGGGAATACAACTCAGATATTTTTTAAAAGACATATGAGGGTTATAATAAGTATCTGCATGTTAATGGCCTCTATTGGCTTTTTAGAAAATCCTATAAAATTCTGTAGGTTATGTCTGCCATCAGCCTTTTTTGGTTGGGAATTTTCCCAGGGCCAAAATCACACATTGGGTCCGTGGATCCCTGGGTCCCTGGGTCCGAGGCTCCTTTGTTTGGTCATTTACATTGGAAACGCCTGCGCAGCGGAGAAGAATGGAAAACAGTTTGGTAATCTGTGAAAAAGCCAAACCCCCATAAAAACCACAAGATGCCCAACTCGTTTTCTTCTCCCCAGCACTCGAGATATACGTGTTCCCTCTGAGTACACAGAACTCGTTACGGGAGGGCCCTTGACGTTTGGAGTGCTGGGGAAAAGGGCTTCATCATGCTTGGATCTGGATTCCGAGGCTGGACTCTGGATCCTGGGCCGAGTCCATCCACGTGCAGGCCTCGCTTAGGGCTACTGCGGGAGATAAGTCCTCCTCCTCCCTGCGACGGCTGCCTTCTAGTGCCCCTTCCAGAGCCCCTTCCAAAGCCTTACCTGTCCTCAACCTGTTTGCCTGGCATTTATCATTTTCCCTCCGCTCTCGGTTTGTTTTTCCCATTTCCTTTCGGCAGGAAATCTCGGCGAGAGGCAGCTCTTATATGAGCCCGATCCTCTCGGTTCCAGTTGGAATTTCCCCTCCGCCAAACAGGTTCTATTGTTCCTGCCTGTACATACCTGACCCTACCTGTATGTATTGGATTTTCCTCTGTGCCCCGAGATTCGTGGGCTCTCTGTGTGTTTCTCTGCCTGCTCCCTGGGAAGGGGGAAAATTATATGTTTTGATTCCCTCGTAACGGAAAAACTAAAGGCAGGCCAGGCCAGAATCGTGGATACTTGGAAACACTCCAAGAGATCGCGCGCAAATAGACCGATTTTAATGACACACTAAAACGCAATCATCTAATTTTCGAGCCTCGAAGGGGCTTCTCTCCGACGGATTCTCACGATCATCTTCGGGGTCATTCAACCAGTCTCTGAAGGATTCTCTCGCTCCCTGATTGCCCCTACTTAATGGCCTCCCTCCGATCCCTGCACCTTCCATTAGATATCCATATAAGCCCGAGAAAAATAAAATAATTTCACGGCTTGTTAGTCGGGGCTGTGGGCGTGTGCTCACTGTTTGATTTGTATCTAAGGACACGCTAGTATATAGGCATTTTAGGCATTAGTAGTTGGCGAATCGATTGGTTACCGTTGCGGTTCTTAAATCCTTTCTTGATATTATCATTAGAATGCTGGCAGGTCGGCCTGTTTCATGTGTCATCTTCCTTGGGTGTATTAATGATCTCCTGGCGGCTTGCTGCTGGCCACCTCAAAGCATTGTTACAGGATCACTCCTGTGCACAGAACATTATCGCTCTGAAGGATTTGTTTGCCAAAAGTCCTCCCTTCTGCTCATTTACAACTCATTTCTTTGGGACCCTGGCCAAAGGCAATTAGCATGCCCCAATGAGATGGCAAAACTGCCAACTCTCGGTTCGATTCGGTGAAGATCTTTGAAGTTGCGGCTGCGGCTGGAAACAAAGGGGTCAAAGTGCGAGACACTTGGTTTGTTTTGCAAAAGGAACCATTGAGGATCTAATACAAAGCTAAAGGACTTTACTCTAGGTCTTCTACCTTCTGACTTCCATTACTTGTAAATTAAATTACAAAGAATATATCTGTGTTAAAAGGCATATCTTTTGGGAGATATCTTTCCTCAAAACTTGGCACCTGATCTGCACCCCAACCGTATATCAAATCCCTTGCCAGGTTCCTTAAATTCCCTTCAAGATCACCTCCAATACACCCAGCACACACTATCCTTAAGGACAAAGGCCGTTCCTGGTTCCTTAACGCTCTGTTGAGACAATCAAAGCAATTTACATTCGAGTCAAAATGCTTTGAATTTTAGCGGCAGAGTGTGAAAACTATTATGCACTTTCCAACATATCCCTGCCGCCTGATCCTGTCCTCTCTTGGGATAACAATAAAACTGGAAATCAAAAACAGTGAAGTCTTATGCAAGACCTGCGGCTACTGTGTCCAAAGTTTCCGGGAAAAATCCATAAAAACTTCCGGTGGAATGGACGCACTTGTGCCAAAAAACCAACACACAATGGGCCGCAGGGAGAGCCATATAGCTTCCAGGAAACTGAACAATTTGTGCGTAATTTGCATATGAGCTGGGCCCAGGATGAGCCCGAGGACGAGGACGAGGACCTAGGGGCGGCAACTGTTTGACGACAGATTGCTCAATGGCCGGGGATCAGTGCAATTGGCATATGCAGATCTCCGGGAGACTGCAAACCAGACCCAGTTTGGCATCTGCCAGGGATGATCCCGTCGCGGAACAAAGATAGTTCGCACATTTGCACCGCACTGCTCCGAACTCAAAGGATGCTGGCAGATCCTGCATCCCGATATGTCGAGCTGCAACTGAACAATCCGCACACAGGTTGCCTTTGCGGACGGAATAGTTAATCAATTTACAATAGAGCCAAGCAGGACGGGGCTAAGCCTGCTTTAACTTGAAAATATTACCAGAAAATATTCGTGGAGAATGGCTAACTCGGCCGGGTCTTGTTTTCGGTCCTTGCTTGGCTTTGCCTAATGAATATTCCCGGTTATTGTTTCAGGAGCAGCCCACACATGCAAATTCTGGAATGAGAACCCAAACCAGAAACTAGAAACGAGAAGCGGGAACCAGAAATGGAAATATATAAGCCCTAAGCCGAGGCCAGGTCCAGAGATACCGGCTTCGAAATGCGCACACACTCGCCAAGAGTTATTGGCTTTGGAAAAAAGAACAGCACAGCGGCAAATCCTTTTCTTGAAAGGATTTTTCTCTTCTCCGCAGAGCAGAGAAAAAGAGCGCCAAAACGCCGGTCCCTGTCCCTCCTGGACTCTAACTACAGATAACCCAGCCCGGAAAGAACACAGGGCAGAACTAGGAGATATTATCTTGGGCTCGGCTCTGGACCTCAAGTGGGTTGGAAACAAAAAATAGCTGACAAATAAATAAACCCGAAATGGAATCCTTCTGCTGCCTGCTTTGTTGACAGTCCCGTTCATTGAGCCATTCACCATCTCCGAGATGCGAAACCCCAGATATATCTGGACCTCGCCGTGGGTGCCATTGATAACTGGCCATTCAGCCGCAGCTAATCTGCGTTGCCATAATTATTTGCCAGAGATCCCCTCCCTGGACCCTGATCTTTCGAAAATTAAGACGATGATGCGCAAATATCCTGGCCTATCGGGATATATCTGTGCTTCCAAATTGGCCTGCCTGAAGTGTATAGGATAGCTGACCACCAAGGAGGCAGCCCTCGAGATCGGAATCTATTAGCCATAAAACTCTAGATCTCAATTGGGCATCGACGGAGTGGGCGGCACTCCAGGGATTCTGGAGAGGGCGTGGCCGAGGTTTGCTAAACGATTGAGCAGTTTTTTAACGAGTGGTAATAATAATATTTTAAAGTATGACTCCTGCTGTTATTTATCCGTAATCTGGCAGAGCATTTTGTAATTTTTCAAGCTACTCAAACTAAGTGCTAAAAGTTGCCTGTAGCATTATCTACAATATGATGAAATCCGCTTTAAAAAGAACTCAGAGAAGCTGCTGATAAAAAACTGTGTTTCACTAAATTGGGAATTACCTAATTGAGTTTATTTTAAGTAAGTACAAATATACACCCTCTGGGAGAGCTGCCTTATTTTATATCTAAGATATACATATAGGTTGAGCCTTCAAACATAATTTCAAAGAATGATGAAGTACTCATAGTGGCCATTCTTGATTAAAATATTATCTGGAACCTTTTCATATCAAGGAATTGTTATGTTAATATTATATTCCTTTACCAAATAATTTAGAAGAATATTAATTTTATTTTTTAAGCTTCTGCTTAAGTAATAGATTAATAGAATCAAGTTATTTAATATTTATTTGGCAGCACATACAGCCACAAACACTTGCGACTATAAATTCTTTTCAATAAATTGGGAATTCTATTATATAAATATTATAATACTTGTGTAAATAAATATTGAGAAATTGTAAGAGAATATTTCCTTGGCAGTAAAATGAAGTAATAAAGAAGACTTAATATGCATCGACTGCTCCTAATGGCCTTTTCCAAACCTTTCACTAAATGGAAGCCAATTTGTCCACGTTTTCCACATTAAAATTCATGATTCCTCAAAACGTAACCGATCGTTCCAGTCCGAGGGAGGTCTTTGGCCCCGACTTCCGAGCGTCTTCCCCTTCGATATTTTCCACACGCATCATCACCGTTCTGGCCAACTTCCTTCCGTCTTGGGCAGCCCAAATCGGCTTAAAGAAGCGATTTCCTCCAGGGCTTCCTCCAGCATTGCCCGATTTTCCTCCTGGCTTCCTCTGAGCTCCAGGCCAGAGTTCCCAGCAGCGAAAGTAGGTATTTGGTGAGGTAAGTAAACTTGGCTTCGGATAGAGGGAAGGTACAGCCTTCTAAGAACCCAACAGAAGCCTCAAAAGGCGGCGGTTGGCGGCGGCAGAGATACAGATACACGTACTCGGACTCGTACTAGACAAACCAGTTGGAGAAAAATCAGGAAAAGCAAAGGTCCCAGGCCTGGAGAGGACTGTACTCCAGGGTACAGTGAACGCCCGGCCTGCGACCAGTTTGGAGCCCACGAGAAGAGCAAACAAATACGCGTGCAGCCGCAGAGCTGCGAACTGGGCCCCAGCTGGGATGCCTGTCTCTTGGAAGGAGTTCTTGGTCTTGGCTTAGTTCGGGTGTGGGCTTGGGTGTGGGCTTGGCAGGGAGCGAGGACCTGCTCGTGATTGCACAGTAAAATCGTAGAGGAAGCAGGCGACATGCCGGGCATAATAAAGGGCCAGTTCCAACAGCAGGATGTACTTGGAAGAAATATTAATACCATGGATAAATAAATAGTTGAAGGTATAATGGAATGGATAAGGAAAACATTCAGAACCACAAGAATTATCCCCCTAAATTAAAAGGGTTTCAGAAATCGATACTCAGTTTCCAATTAAGATCGAGTTAAGGTTACACAAAATCCAAATCCACACCGCATTCTTCTTTTTTCCAGTGCTCCAAGAGGGGCACTGCGGGGAGAGCCACGTAGATGTTTATGTGCCTATGTACCTACGGGATACCTTCCCCCACACACATCCATTTATGTATGTAGCTGGGGCAGGCCTAGGCGATGCGCCCGAAAGGTGACTGATCTCTACAATTCGACACTTTGACTTTACAAACGAGAAAGGGAACCGAACGTAGGCCAGAGAGGGAATGGGGACTGGGGAATGGGACTGGGGAATGGGACTGGAGAATGGGTAATGCGGATCGGGATCGAAGAACCTACGGACAGCGAAATCAAAACAAAATCCATCGAACGAAGCCAAACAGAGTCGTAGATACACCAGAGGCTGCCGTGGAAACAGAGTCATAAAACAAGTATCCAGGATGTATCTACGAGATGCGAGTGTCTGTGGAGGCACGGAGGGTCAAGGCTAGACAGGCAGAGCGTAATTTTAGGGCACGGCTTATGATGGATTTGCTGGCTGAGCACGCTAATGGATTTCGGGATTCCCGATCTCCGGAGCTCTGCTTTCCAGATTTTCCTCAAAGCTGCCAGCAGCGAGCTGGTCGGAAAATGCGATTGAGGTAAATGGATACGATGGGGTTAAGCAAGGAGTAAACCAGTTCTAAATGGAAACACACACACAGCATGCACAGAACTTGTTGAGCTGGCAGCTGGCCCTGGGATTTCCACTTCCACATCCACATCCACATCCACATCCATTTCCATCTGCATTTGCATTTGCATTCCGAGCAGCTTTAAAGCTACCCATGTACTATATAGTAGGTTATAGGAGCCACCCCTGGTACTGCTGAGTGTGCGTATTTTTATGACGGAATTATTACATCATTCATCTTCATCAGGCGACAATGACACGGATTTTCGAGGCCCAAGTCGAATCTGCAGCCCAAGCCGAGCCGGAACGTGCTTATCGCCGACTGGCCAGTACGTTCGTACACACAGAGAAATATTTACAGAGCGAAGAGTAGTATGATAGTGCTTTCCATAACATTAAAGTATCCTTTAAATATATAATAAAAGAATCGTAGAGTTATGCTGTTGGAAACTATAAATATATATATATAACTTATCATTGTAGATCCAAAATTATTCAAGATCTAAGAGAAGTTTTTCCAGATTAAATGAGATATTTAAAGCTTAAAATTATTTATCAGCTCTACATAGCATTTCTATTTACAGAACAAAGAGTAGTTTGATAGTGCTTTCCATAACATAAAAGTATCCTATAAATATATCAGATAAAAAATCATAGAGTTAGGCCTTTGGAAACTGTAAATATAACTTATCATTGTAGATCCAACATTATTCAAGATCTAAGAGAAGTTTTCGCAAATTAAACTGGAAATATACATAATAACAGCTCTAAATGGCATTTCTTTAAGATTAAATTACATAAACAAGTTGCAGAGTCAAGAACATCGTAATATTTGCTCAAATTTCTTCCCCTGTAGTTCGGACATGCGGGTTCTTCGGGGTGGCTCTCCTCAGGACTTATCACAAATGTAAATTTCAACTGTCTCCCTGATTTGTAATCAAATTAAATTGTGTTTTGTCCAAACAATGAGAGGGAAGCCAGTTGACAACACATCATCGCAACTCTGAGATAAGGCCAGGAATTCCGGGTAAGTGCCGGAGTCAGGCCGGAAAATGCAGTTTTCCCACAGTTGCAGCAGCAGCTCCAATCTTACCGGGAAATTCCATCCTCATCTAGTTGCAAGCCTCATAAATTCTCACTTTTGGCAGGCCGCACACGGCGAGGCATCTCTTTGGAGAAATTCGAGGCGGAAGGACTCGAGGACACCGCACATTCCCCGAGATAATCAACGGCATTATCTCCTGATTATGCATTCTTTTCGGGCGGGCAATTCCTGGGAAATGGCGTTATAAAAGAAGTCGGTGCGCAAAAATATCGAACTATATCCGGGATGATCGGCGGATGATGAGGATGCCAGCCAGAACACCCGAGTGGCTGAGTATCCGCTTTCCTTTTCGCAAATTCCCTGTTGAGCCGCTCATCATGACCATCATCAAACCCTCGGTCACTTGAGGTTTAAGCCAACATTAAAAAAGGAGCCGAAAAAACACCCAAGGACCCAAGGACCAAGAAAAAGGAAGAAATCAGTGGAATAAACGTGAGAACATTGGATGTCCTCGCACCGAATTTGCAGGGATCCTCCTCATTGTTCCCTCTCCGAAGCTGAAGTGCTTGCAGAGATTTGCTAGTTGTGTCCTTATTGTTCGCCGAGCCTGGACGGATGGATGAATGAATGCGGTCCGCGTCCGTGTAAATGTATCTGAGGGATTGCCGCGGTTTTAGCTGGAAAGCGCTGCGGATGGGAAGTGCGGATGCTGTCGGGGCGTGAGAAGGCGGCGGTGTCTGCGGCCTTGTAATGGACTTGTTACGGCGAAGCAGTCACTTGTCTTTGTTTCCTTTACGGCTTACGTAACGTGGGTGGCAGGACACTCACACAAGCACACGTGACATGCGGGCCGGAAAGGATGTGAAAATTCTAACAGTGCACTGGGAAAAAAGATTTTCTTTGGATTTATTATTCTTTATTTGGGTAGAGGTTTTGCTTTTTATAAAATAAATATAGTCTTAAAAGTGTTGTAAGTGTGGAAATTATATTAAAATTATAAATAAAGTCGTTTTAAAGGTGTAAAAATAATGTCGAATCTATTGCTTAGGCTGCATGTTCTGGGTTCGAGTCAATATTTTGCTTATAATTTATGGCTAGGAAAAAGGGTTTGCTTTTTATAAAATAAATATAGATTTTAAAGAGTCGTAAGTCTGAAAATAATATTAAAAATATAAATAAATTCGCATTGAAGCTGCACAAATTATGTTGAAACCTTAAGTCTCGCTCACACTCACCCCTTCGTTCGATTCAATATCTTGCTTATATTCTATATTAGCTTGTATTTCATTTGCTTTTAGGTTTCTAGCTTCATAAATTGTTTTCACTGCACAAAATTGGGCAAAGGATGCGCCTTGATTTTTGCGCGCCAAATCGCGTTGGGTAAACAGACAGCGGGGCTGACATCCTGTTTACCCTTGACCCCTTCCGCTGGACTCGGAATCGCACATGCAAATGGCACATTAGAGCCCATGTGCAACTTTCCGGCTTTCGCCAGGCGGCATTATGCAACCAGGGAGGAAGGTCGACTGCCCGGCCATTGATGGGAACGGCTGGGCCAGTCTTGACGTCTTGGAAACCGTTTGGGACACGTTTTTATGGAGGTGCGAAATGGCACATATTTTCACGGCGGAACCTGCCGCGTCACCGGGTTGTGAGGCGAGTCCTTTTCAGAGGATGCAACCTGTGCCAGCGGCGGCAACGGCAGCCTGCAATTTGTCACCTGAGGCGACATTCAAGCCGCATTCCAGCTGAGTCTTTGCCTCTCGGCCTACTGCCTCCTTTCATTCGGCCACGATTCCTCGGCTTATGAATCGGAGTGGATTTTCCGATTTTCCGATTTTCCAGCCGTTACACAAAATATTCTCCATTCACGGACACACCTCTCGGGGGAGCGGCCTTGAAGGGGTTTCGCATTCGATTCAAAGGCCGCATCAAATATTTATCACACTTCCAGGGAAAATATTTGTGCTGGGACTTGCCAAATCATTTCCTAATTTGGCAGTAACTTTCCCACAGAAATTGCATTTATGCAACGGCAAAGGTTTGAGCAGGCTTGAGCCGTCTCTAAGGAAACCCCCAAGGATGCTTTGCGAATTCCCAGAAAAGTCAGGGAAATCAGGAAAATGAATGGCTAAAAATTAATATTGATTGTGAAATTTGGAAGATGCAATTCTTGAGCCTGAGAAAGGCATGACTCTTGAGAAAAATATGTGAAGACAATGAAAACATTTGAATGGTGGATCGTATTTAAGGAGAATAAGTTATAGAAAAAGTCCTAGAGAATGTTTTTTTAAATTTATTTTAGATATTAAATTTAATTTCACTCTCTGGACATATTTAATTAAATATTAAACCCGTAAATAAGCCTTAAATATCTATTATTGTATTTAACATTCACTAAGCTGGGAATTCCAGTTCCCCATTCATATTTAATTAAAATTGAAATGTTTATAAATAATCAAAGACAAAGGTTCACACCACTAAAAGGAAAAGGGGGAACCCTAAGGATAATTCTGGGAAATAATCAAAGGACTGGCTTGAATGGAGAGAGGAAATACTATCCAAAGTTAATTCCACTTTCCGATCACATACTCTGGGCCCTAAAACCCGGCCAGGGCCCTCCAATTGCGGCAACCTGTCAACATAATTAATCCCCTGATCAGCTGACGGCGGCACTGCCTCCTTGAGTGATCCACAAAAAATATGAAATGAAACCAATTCATACGAGCCCGAAATTGTGGGCCTTGATTTCTTGCTTCTCTCTTATATTTATGTTTCTGTTTGCCCAAGATTCCCAAGGATGGGCCTCCAAGTCGAAAAAACTCCACTGTTGTTGCTGCTTTTGGCCGTGTTAATTGTCCGGCATTGTGAGCAGGTCGTCGTGCCATTAACAACCTGAACAAGAGCGCTCCACGGATGCCGGCCGCAGCGGTCCACGGTCCCACGGCTGTCGCCTGGATTCCCGAGCGGTTTTTTATGCCATTTACCCAGAAATCTTGCAACAAATCAGCAGCCAGCAGCCAGGAGCAGCTCCTTCCAGAGTGTCTGAGTGTCTGCGAGTGTGTGCGGGGACCTTTATTCGTTTGATGTTAAAAAATTGTTCTGTTCGAAGACCCTAGTTGTTCCCCTCTAGACTTCCTAGGCGAACCTGTGACGACGCAATTCTTTGCCATTATCAGCTGCATCCTAGCAGGTCCTCCGCCGCCGCCGCCGCACTAGATCCTGATTCAATTTGGCTTTTATTGGGATCCGGGCATCCCAGCCCTAATTGCGGAGGCTAATCACTTTGTACCTGCGGCTTAGACAGTCAAACCCGAGCAGTCAGTCAGTCATATATATATATTCGGCGGTATATGGTCCTGCGAATGGATTGGCCTCGATTTGGCGGCTTTGTTGCCCCGATTCCTGATACATTTCGGGATCGGCAGGATCGTTATCTGGTTCTCTTTGTGCTTTCAAGGTTTATGGGTTTTCACATGTACTACGTTTGTACACGTACATCCTGTGAGAACGGAAAACCAGGACACCGAAAACACGATGACCCCCGTAAAACCCGAGCCACTAACAACATTCCACCAAGTGCGAGAGTCCAGGTTCCTCTGCCACTTTTTGGGGGGGATCCTGAGAAATCTGCATAATGACAGAGGGCCATCATCCCGAAAACTAGTTCAGATGGCAAATTACGGAGCTGGTAAGGGATGTGCCGCTGCAGTTCCCATTCGGGACGCTTCAAGGCACTCCGACAGGACATCAAACGCCACGGGAGACGTTGCTAGCGGTTGGGATCGGCAAAGGTCATGTCAGGACTTTGCATAAAATATTTGAAAATGTTTTCATTATGGTAAGTAGACACAAAAGCCCAACACACCCAGGCAGCCGACATTCCCACCCGGAAGCCCGGAAGGGGTGTCCTTTCCCAAGGATCCGGTGCGCTCCTCTATCCTCAGTCCTGGCATGTATTTTGGTGATAAATTAGTTTAATGTTTCCAACACCAAGAGAACCGCAGCTGAGGCGGCAAAGCTCGATCGACCGTCGACTCGACTCCTCGCTTTTGGCGGCATTTTCCCGGCTCGTCTCGGGCGAACGTGTCCTGCGCAATGAACTCGAGTCCTGGCAAAGCAATGAACTGGCTCAAACAATGCGAGCGCACAGAAACTCCATGAAAATCACGTCTTGGGAAATTTTCACATCGCTGATTTTAAACAGAAAAATAGGAGACACTGCACGGATTTGGGTGGACATTGCAGGACAGTGCAGCGGCGGATCAGGACGTGTGGGAGACAATTGCAGGTCGCAGGACAATTGCTCGGCCCACGCACGTGCAGAGCGCAGCCTCGAAGTCGAGTGCCAATTGTCGTGTCTCCTGTATGGAGTATCCCGACAGAGTGTCCTGTGAATGAGGCCAACCGAGAGTTACGAGTTACTTTGAATAGCGGCCTCGGTGGCAAGTGGATCAGATCCGGCGACAAAGGACCCGTTGTCGCCGTTGTGTCCTTTGTTGCCGGGGGTGTGGTGCGATGTTGTTGCAATTTAGTGTAATTTCATTGTTATTAATTGTATGAAATGGGTTTTTAAATGGCCTTTGTCTGGCCAAATGAATGGGATTGTCCACTACTAAAGCGAGGCTGCCAAACGTGTCCCTTGAAAGGACCTGAGACTTCATATGTTTTTAGCGGGACAAATAAATTAACTAATTGTAAGGCGAAAATTAGTATTGTACTGAAATGAAATGGAATTGATCCTTTGAATGATTTAAAAACAAAAGTCAAGGCAATATTTTTTATCAATTGTAGAACAGATATTTTGGATATTTTGACACTAAAGCAAGGACTTTTTAGCGGTGTATAAAAAGGACTATAATAACCAATGTAGACGGGAGTCTTGATCTGGAAACTGAAAACTAAAACTAAAGCTGGCGTTCTGAAGAGGCCGCTGGGATCTGACGTCTTCCAGTGTGCCACCAGAATGCTTTTCAGGAATCGGATTCTGGCAGCGATTCTGATCCTTGGCAGGGCCAGTTGGCTGCCGAAACTAAAGCATATCTAAGTCCAGAATGCGGTTGATCTGGCTGTTTATGGATTAATCTATTTACTTCCATGATTTTATTTACAAAAAGGGAAATATAATAATTACTACAATTAAGTCACATTAAAAGTGCCTGAAAAATACATAGCTCTAAGGTCAGTCCCCTGGATACCCAGAGATGATTCTTTAAGAATATAATAGATCTCAGAGGAGGTACTTGAGCTCAATGAGGTATGACTACAGAAGGAGTACTCAAAATTAAAAGGACTCGTGTAAGGTCAGAAAACCACAAGACACTTTCAGGGAGCGTACTTTCAAGTCGCCTCCCAAATTAAACAGAAGTCAGTTATTGGCATAAAGGATATAGAGTTCGCCTTTCAGTAATTTTACCCCCTTGGATGCTTTTCTCTCCCGTCCTTTATATTTTATAAACCGATTTCTGCACAGCTTCCTATCCGGCTGCTGTTTGCCAAGCACCTACAGATCCTCAAGGATCTGGATTCCAAGGCATAACGATGATTTTTTACGGCCAGAAACGGGCACTAAAAAGCGAGGAACCTGTTACAATACAAAGTGAGTGAGGGCGGTGGAGAGGAGTGAAGAGCCTTACATAACTGAGAATCCGAGAAACTGAGAAACTGAGAGATCCCGGGCAGAGCGCGGCAGGTAACTCTTCGGGGCTTGTAATTCATATTTCCAAACAATTTCTCTACGCAACTTTAACACTTTTGTTCGGCATAATTTCCAGGTTTCGAGTCCAACCGAGCCCTGTTCTTGGCCACAATAAAACCCTTGAGTGTGGAACTGGGTTCTGAAGAGGCCGCGAGTCCGTCGTCTCCCAGTGTGTCACCCAAATGCTTTCCAGGAATCGGAGTTCGGGAACGCCATTGAAAAAGTGATTCTGATCAATGGCCAGGCCCAGGAAATCCCATTGAGATGACCTAAAACCAGACGAATGCGGTTGACTTGGCTATTTATAAATTCATTTATTTATTCCCAAGAATCTAGCAAAGAGATTTGAAATACATAGATGTTTTATTAAAACTCTTTTTGACTTTGCACACTTATACTTTTACTATTGAAATTGATCTTTATTCTGTCACACCGCTACAGTTCATAAATTAGCTAAAGAAATAAATGGTTTTTAAGATATGAGATACTAGCTACCCTAATATTAAATGCCTTGTATAAAGTTGATTTAAATTAAATATGAATAAAGCTCTAAGCCCAATTTAGGTCTGCCGAGTTGGCAAAATTGTTGTTGTATAAATTGTATAAAATTGTTTTTAATATCCTAATCGTGAAATTTTAGATAGGATCCGATTAACCAAAGCAGGCAGCTCCTGTCGGGTACCTTAGGTGCCCATCCCTGACATAATAAATTCAGTATCTTCCCCAATATGAAGGGTATTCAATAGATCGACCCATAGGTAGCACTCCACTGGGAACTGTGTGTACTGTAATCCCCGCGTCATTCACAAACCAAAGCACGCGCCAGGCTTAGCAAATACCCGGGCATGGAACGGAGCAGAGAGTCCGATAAAAGTATAAAATAAAAGTGTAGAAATGTATGCAGACATATGCACGCGGTATATATGGTGATAGGTCTGCATAAATTGGTTCGACTGAAATCGGAGGCGCACAGCCATTCCGCACCGAGCACGTCCCGGTCATTTCCGCAGTAAGATACAGCTACAGATACACAGATAAAGCTACAGATACAGCTGCAGACACTGCCAGATTCGCACTCGGCGTGAGATATATGTCGCCATGGATACAGTATCTTTCGGCAGCCTCAAGGTCAGTCTTCAAACGAATCGGCGCCGCAAAGAAGAATAAGTATATATGAAAGTCCCCTGAGTGCAGCGTTCATTGATAAGCTGGGCGCAATAACGGAAGGGCGGCTATAAAGCAATCGCAGTCCGGTTGCCTTTCCATTCATAAAAACTCTGGGTTATCAGTGCTCGCACATGCGGGTTAAGGCGCGAACGGGGGCGTTTGCGCAGGGTTAAGGCGGTGGGTGACGTCACTCGAGTGCAGCTGGCGCTAATTCAGTTTCCTCTTTTTTTTTCGCCAAACTTACACTGCACTTTGCAGTGGGTTTCCGCTTTTGCGCTGCCCGCAGTCTCATGTATTTACTCGGCAATTTTCTGGGGAAAAAATCCCAGTCCCTCCGGGGCGAGACAATTTTAAAAGAAATTCAATTTAAAAAACATGTGTATATTTACCATATTTTTAAAAGGAATCTGTTTTTGATAAGGCCAAGGTCTTCTTCAGGATCCATTCGCCGACAGAGCTCAACCCAGCGATTCCAGTTGGGAATCCTGGTGCAATGCCAGCGATAGCCAACCTGAAAGCTTCTTAAAATACATTTTATTTTCTTATTTTATTTCAATAAAACCGCACGCCACATTTCTTTCGGTGAACCCACATTCTCGCGGCCCGCTCGGCGGTTTATTGACCGACAAACAGATAAGTGACATTTACCGACTTTTTACGCGCTTTCAAGTAAGTTCAATATGTGCGCACTCCTGCCTCGGTATCTGCCCGCCACCAAATGTATCTGTATCTGTGGCCGAGTATCTGCAGTGCATCTGGGCCGTATCTGCGTCTCCGGTGTTTGCTTGCCAAACAAACACCCATCGGCAGTTAGCAGAGGCATTATCAACGGGCCGAAAATCATGATTTGAGAGCTGCCTTCGTGTTGATACCCTTACTTTCCACTTTCCACTTTCCACTTTATCTGCAAGATGCCCTATCGACCCGAGAGGAGCCTCCTGCCACGCTTATCGGGGCACTGGAACCCGGAGCCAAGAGGACCCCTAACTTATCTCTGGGCAAATAGAAGAACGAGAACTTTCGGCTGTTTGCAGAGACTTAGCAACATTGTTGCCATATATCCGTGCTCAGATCGAGATTCCCTGGCCGGATTGCTCTGTACCTTCTTGCTGGGAATACTTCGCAGTTATTTGATCGGGATTCCACTGATTTACGACGCTTGGCGACCGCTGCAACCGGAAGAGTCGGTGTTAATGGCCATAAACTGTCGCTAGGGTATCATAAATAACGCTCAGTGACCGACCAACAGGTTCCGAGATCATGGCAATACAGGTACTGACCAGCTAGTGCATAAAGTGAATAAATAGTTTGTTTATTTCTGGTACAAGATAGTACATTTTATATTTTATTAAATAAATGCCTGAAAGGTTAGTCACCTTTGGCATTATTTTAATTAGGTTTTCTGGGGCATCTTGCCTTTATTTGGACATTTCACAGAAAGCCACAATGATTAAGGAATTTCGGTTTGGTTTTATTGCTAATGGTAAGGCTCATCTGGCTAATTGATAGCAAGGTGTAAAGCAGGATTTGGACATTCAGAAATATTACATAATATATAATACTTTTTATGTGGATAAACTAAAAACATAATTCATAAACTTAACAACATTCCTACCCCTTTGACATTGTAAAAGAATTCAAATTGCAAATGTCAATGTTCTGTTAAGAAAACTATATAAAGATGTATTGTAATAAATAAAAATGTAATTAAGTCAGAAAAATATGTTATTATCTGGAAATTGGGTCGATAGCTCGTATCAAGTAATTAATTTACTAATCATTTAATTTAGAGATTTTAAAATATCCTAATTATAAATACTCAAAAGAATATTGTACTGAAAACACAAATAAAAACAGTAAAATAAGATTAAATGATTTTATTAATTTACATTTTTATTCATTAAAAATAGAGATTCTAAGTTATATTTTAAATCAGGAGCTTCTTAGCTGGAGTATAAAGGGAAATATAATAATTACTACAATTAAGTCACATTAAAAGTGCCTGAAAAATACATAGCTCTAAGGTCAGTCCCCTGGATACCCAGAGATGATTCTTTAAGAATATAATAGATCTCAGAGCAGGTACTTGAGCTCAATGAAGTATGACTACAGAAGGAGTACTCAAAATTAAAAGGACTCGTGTAAGGTCAGAAAACCACAAGACACTTTCAAGTCGCCTCCCAAATTAAACAGAAGTCAGTCATTGGCATAAAGGATATAGAGTTCGCCTTTCAGTAATTTTACCCCCTTGGATGCCTTTCTCTCTCCTCCTTTATTTTTGATAAACCGATTTCTGCACAGCTTCCTATCCGGCTGCTGTTTGCCTAGCACCTACAGATCCTCAAGGATCTGGATTCCAAGGCATAACGATGATTTTTTACGGCCAGAAACGGGCACAAAAAAGCGAGGAACCTGTTACAATACAAAGTGAGTGAGGGCGGTGGAGAGGAGTGAAGAGCCTTACATAACTGAGAAACTGAGAAACTGAGAGACTGAGAAACTGAGAGATCCCGGGCAGAGCGCGGCAGGTAACTCTTCGGGGCTTGTAATTCATATTTCCAAACAATTTCTCTACGCAACTTTAACACTTTTGTTCGGCATAATTTCCAGGTTTCGAGTCCAACCGAGACCTGTTCCTGGCCACAATAAAACCCTTGAGTGTGGAACTGGGTTCTGAAGAGGCCGCGAGTCCGTCGTCTCCCAGTGTGTCACCCAAATGCTTTCCAGGAATCTGAGTTCGGGAACGCCATTGAATAAGTGATTCTGATCAATGGCCAGGCCCAGGAAATCCCATTGAGATGACCTAAATGTGATACAACTAAAAGCAGACGGAATGCGGTTGATTTGGCTATTTATGGATTCATTTATTTATTTCCAAGAATCTTTAATTTCTAAAAATCACTTAGCTTTATATAATATAGTTAAGACTGGGTAAAACTGGATGAAAGCGAAAAAATTATTTGATAAAATGTCGAAAGAAGAATGCCAATCTGGAGATGCCCATGTTGTGGCCCCTTCACAAAATTGACTCCCACGCACGCCAAATGCATCTGTCGCCGACAGGATACTTGGGAGGAGGAAAGGACCATACTCCTTCACTGTGTCCAGGGCCAGGGCACAGTTGCACGCCCGAAACCTTTCTTCTTTTCTTTTCCCAGACTCAAGTGGCCCGCGCACAAATTAGACTGTCTCCGATTGTCTTCCCAGCGCTGACCACTTGAATCCGAGTCCCAGTCCCAGTCCCAGTCCCAGTCCGAATCCGAGTCGCATGGTAAACGCGTACTACACTTTCTTTGTGGCCAGTGGGAAAGAACTAAAAACATTTGTCTAAGGCAACGCAGGGCGACACTTGATAATTTTCCCTGGTATACTTTTTGTCACAAGGCGCATTCCCACGATACTCGTCTGGATTTTGGGCCTGCAATTTCCACAGCACAGTTGTTGCAAGTGCAGAAACTCCAGGAGAAACGGAGAAACGGAGAAACGGAGAAACTGGAGATCTTTCGCAGACCCGAACATAACTCATACTACTCCCATCCCATCCGATGCCGAGCTGAGACGTGTACACTTGATATCCTGGCGTGTTTACTTTACAATACTCTTTTCTGGCCGTCTATTTCATTATTATTATCACTTCTTTCTTCTCTGGCCTGTGACTTCGGAACCCTTGGTATCGGAGACCAGTGACAGCATCGCTTATGGGCCGGGTCAGCAGGTCATTTATCACTCCTCGGACTGCGCAATTTGCTCTCCTATTGCCGGTGGATTTCTGTGGGTCTTTCAAAACATTCCCATCACTTTTGGCTTCGGATTCGCACGTGCACTGATCTTGATTTGAAAGCAAAGAGATTTATGGGCCAGCCCTCAATGCGAATGCCATGAAGTGATTCCGGGGAATCGATAATTGCTCATGCATTTTTAATGAACTTCATAGAAGGTTCAAGTCAATTGTGTAACAAAGAGCCTTTCTACAACTATTCTACTATTAAGTTCATGATTTAATTAGTATTTTTTCCAGTACTTCAGTGGGGTAAGCTCTCCACTTAACAGCTTTTTAAACTTTGTACGGAACACTATGAACCCCTTGAGGCGTCCCTCGGATTTCTCCACCATCTCCCCCCAGAGATGTACCCCCTCTTTCGCTCTATCCCCTCCCACGCTGAAATTCCCAGAATTTCATCTACAATAAACTCCAACTTCCTCTGAGTGCCGCCCCTCGACTAATCCCAATCCCTCTCGGTCTCTGATCCGCCCCGTATGTCGAGCATACCCCAAGCCCAGCCACGAACCAAGAGACCAAGATCCGTGCCCCGATCCACACATCCACCCCAACTCTTTTTGCAGAACATAAACCAGAACCATGCCATGCCGCGACTTCCTCATTTCCGCTCGTCGCTCATATGTGGGGTTAAAAATATGTACGAGAGTTTTCAATTTTGCCAGAACATTAATCATAAGTGTCCCGCTTTCGTCGACGTGGTCTGGGCCCCAAAAAGAATTCGAGGCTGCCGCGAAGCCTTGAAAGGGGTTCCTTAATGCCCGGGCATCTAATCTTTCAGTTATTTTTGGGGCATAAATAGTGAGACGCCCATGCCCCAACTCTTTCTCCAGTCACTCAACTCACTCACTCACTCCTTTGCCATGCCTCTATATCTCTATTCCCTTTGCTCTGTCTGCTTTTCAATTATTGGGTTTTTATTGCCTCGACTTGGGGTCTGAAAAGATGACACTCTCTAAGGCGGCAGTGCACGCAGAAAAATAACTCAGTGATTGATGGTTAATTGTGTTTCGCGACATGTGTCAAGGCTTCGAGCTTGAATACATGTTATAGTTGTTAGAGTCTCTTGCCAAGGCAAGGTCTAGATTGGTTTAATAAAAAAATTTTTAAAACTGTAGCCAAATATAATCTAAACTTTAACTAACGGAAGGTTGCAAGAGTCTAACCACGTATTAACTTTTACTAATGAATTTATTTTGAGCTTTCCATTTTTAGTTTTTTATTTAGTATAGGGCTGACTTCCCAATGTGAAGTTTAAATATTTCGAATAACTGGCAGAACTCCCTAACTAATTTTAAGTGAAGGTTAGGCTTAACCGTAAATTATGAAAGTGGTTCTTAGTGATCTTGAGGAGGAGAATAATTAATTGAAATATTATTAAAAGATGTTAGTTTGTAGTAAATATTTTAAACAAATGATTTAAAATTGAAAATTGTTTATTTTTTTCTCATTTCATGTGAGCTCAACCCTAACCGGAAATTAAGAAGAAGCTCGAAGTGTTCCTGAGGAAATTGTTATAAATTATGTTAATTCATTTGTAAATATTTTAGGATAATGCTCTATAAATAGGAAATGTGTGTATTCGATATATTATGTAGATATATTAATTAGCAAACAAGTTCCCCAAAATGTTTTTAAAATAATAATGAATTAAGATATATGTGGACGTTGTAATAGTTATTTGGATTTCGTGACTAGTTTTCAAGGGACTTCGGCTCAATAGGATCTTAATTATTTTTCTCGGTATTTCAGGGGGCGGCTTGAGGGGGATATCTCAATCTCTATCTCTATCTCTTCTCCTTCTCTCCTCCGCTCCAGCCAAGTGTTAGTGTGTGTCTGCCACACCGACAGCAAAAATACGTTATTCCCGTTTATGTTGGATTCTCCGTCTTGCGCGCTGAGAATCACGTTCTCCGCTTCCCTATCTCTCTCTCCCCCTCTTAGAGCCCCTGTCTCGCTCGCTCTCTCCGAGGGAGACGCATTCCCGCAAGTCGCGAGGGGAGTTTCAGCGCGAAGGGAATGTGCCCATATCGCATTTTATCAAACATAAACACACACTCACCAACACGCGCGCGCAGCTCGCTCTCTCTCCACTATTCTCTCCCTGCCCCAACCCCTGATTCTCTCATTCTCCTTCTCTCTTTCTCTGTCAACGCTCGGCAGATTTTTGTAACGGACAAAATTCATTTCTTTACTTCTTCCTATGCACTTTGGCTCAACGCGAAAGAGGAAAGGAAATGGGGAATGTAGAGGCAGAATTAGAAGACTGGAGCTTGGAGAATCCTATGTTCTTGGATTCTTGAAAGGTATTCCTAATTATTTTACTACAAAGGCTGAGGAGTTAAGGCTCTAAAGGAAGGGAGATAAGATAGTAACTTTGTATAAGGAATGTCTCCAGATTTATCAGTAAAATGCATTTCATAGGGCGTGATGGGAGGAATGGGGAAACGCTATTCTTAAAACAAGTGCCTCTACTTATTGTATCCTTAAAATGACCGTGGATAAGAGTATTCCCATCGATATGCAGGACATCAAAGATCTGCCTACCTTTCAGGCTTCCAGGCCAATGTCCTGGAGCTTCCCCACCAGAAGTTAAGCCTGTTCGGGCTTCCTTTTATCCCTTTTTCCCCTTTACAATCAGGAATTTATCGAGACACTTGTCGCGCTTCCCCTTTCCGATTTGAGTACGGCATACCGATTCGCTAATTGAGCGGGTGTATCGGCTGGTGCTCTTAAGGGAGCTACCCCTCCCATGACCCCGAAGTGTGGGTTAACTGCCGGGGCCCACAAACGCTCCGAGTCCCCTCGGTGGTCCTGCGATTCGGAGGTGGAGCCGCTTCCCAGGGCAATAATTCTGCAATTGTAACACCTCGAAGGGGGGAGAGTGCAAACAATGGCAATAGAACAGCGTTATTAGGGTCCATTTGTGATGGGAACGAACTCCTGGCAGAGATCCAGGATGAGGATGCCCAGCAACCTGTCCTGCCCTGACCAGCCCCGTATCAGCACTTTTGTCATTGACTCCCGGCACTGGCATTGGCACTGGCATTGGCATTGTTTGGCGAGCGTGAGATCAGCACACGGCAGGTAGGGGTCCCAGAGTCGGGGTCTCAGGACCCAAAATCACCGATTTCTTCGCCCACTCGCCACGCTCGTGCAGCTGGAAAAATGATGCGGCAATCCGACGGCGATTCCCATCATCATTTCCACTTGATGATGTGCCCGGTCCTTTTTTGTAAGCAGGACAAAGACGGCACCCATACATGGCAGAAACAGCAGAAAATCCAGGCGAGAGCAACAAGTTAGAGCATTAGGAGGGCCAAACCCAAAACCCACACAGCTAAAAAACCAAAGCCAGTGGTAACAACAAAAGTCAAACAGGTTTAGCTACACTTCGGGACCAGTCAGGAGACCAGAGCTCAGGACACCGATCCCATTTTCCCATGCGATGTCGCCAACAACACCGAACCGAAAAGGTTTATATGCTACCAACAGCTGATTGAACAGAAATTTTCCCAGCTCAGCCCAGCTGATGTATCCCCACGTCCTCTCCAGACCCTGTCCTAGTGTCGGGGTCCTGCACACACACAGGGCAGGACAGGACGGACGAGCACTTGTTGTTTGCTTAACAGGACAGAACAACACGTCGCCGCAGGACGGCGGCGACAGGGAACACAGAAATGTCAAGATGTCTGTCCAACGAGGGATATCTCTAACTAGCCGTAAAAGAAGTATCCTTTTGCACTTTATTTGGAGTGTCAACGGGCTCTGGGCGGGCAGAAGAGCTCAACAGGATACTCGTATCGGCCAGAGTCCCATTAATTGACCAGAAAACGCATTGGCAATGATGGGAAAATTGCTACGGCTCAAGTGTTCAAGTGCCAGCGCCTAGATGTGTCCCGGCGATAGGCGCATCCTTAAGCCCGGGATCACTTTCCCCGCCGCCAAGTATCGTATGACTCTCTCGATCTGTCCATTTAACTGTCACCGGAGGTCCGCAAAATCCACAATCTACGGTTCTCTACGGTTCTCTGCGGTTCCAGGAAGTCCAGGATTGCGCAAGGACCCACAACGGTTAGTCACAGGTGCCACACCCACCGAAGACCTCGAGGGTTTCCCGCTAAACCAAACACTTCAAAGGCAAATATGAAGTTCGCAATCTCGCCTCCTCGAGCGGCTTCTGAATCCCGAACCCGCCCCGATTATGTAAGACAAGACATGACCATTCGCAGCCTCTTCAAGCGTATTGGATTTCACTGCGGTTGTACTTCTGCCAGGCTCTTCAGTCCTCATCTGGGGTTCTTGCGGTCAATCGAACTTAGCTTAACGGCTTCCCAGGAACAGCTAGCTGCAGCTACTCCAGTTCGTCACAGTCCGATCCTCAGGATGTGGTCACGTCCCAGCGGTGTGGCTTTATTTGCTTAGGACTGGAGACCTGAAGAAGTTTGCCAGGAGTCAGGTTGGCGAGTACTTCCTTCCGGTGAAAGTGAGAGCACAGGAAAACGGAAGAGCCCCTGCCATGGGAACTCCTAATTCCGGAGGCTTCCCTCTTCCCAATTCCACTGAGAAATTCCTCAATTAACCTGCTCCACACAGACGCCAACTTTCGCGCCAAAATCTGAGTCACTCCCAAGCTCATGACTACTCTGCTCTTTGGCGGTCTTTGCACAGACACACTCGCGCTATAGCGCTATAGCCTACACACACATATAAGTAAGCCCAATCACTTCGGAATAAAAAATACGAGAAACAACACACAGACCGTACCCCCGAGAGCCACACATAACGATCTCGGCAAACAGCGATAACAGACATGTACTCCCTGCTGCCGCTGCTTTCAATAAACGAGAAAGATGTCGCGATTGTGGGTGAGACGAGGAGCCCAGTTCGAAATCTCCACCTCACACCCAAAGCACTGCCCCCTGGGCCCCCGGAATCCGAGGACGGAGCCAAAGCCCCAGCGAAATGCACAATTTGGTTCTCTAATCACGCAGAGTCTCGCATTGGCGAATTCTTTTGGCGAGAAGCCGACCAGCCCAAAAAGGGAAGAAAGAAGAAGCCTTCCTGCCAGGTGATTCGAACTAAGGATACCCATTCTTCAGGGATCTAAATAAGAGATTATTAAGACGGAATAGAAGTTTAGCATATAGCATAGCATATTTAAAGAATGCATTAATAGAAGAACATTTTAAGTTTCATTTCACGCTGGCCATCAAAAGGGTCTTATATTTCACCTATTTATTATTAAATTGATCTGAAATTTGGCACTCATGTAGGTAATAACTACATATAGTATTGTATAAAGTTTCAGTTCTGTAGATATCACAGTTGAGATAATAATACAAGTAGATTATAAGAAATGATTAAAAAGTGCAGCTACAAGAAAAGATAAGAATTTATTTGACGCCTTTAGAACCTTAACTAAACTGATCTAACAGAACAATGAAATCTACTTAATTAACGGAAATGTTTATATATTATTATACTTTCCTAATGGAAGGAGACAGCTTTTCTATAAAGTTCAGGTCTATGATACTTATAGGAAAGACTCAAGGCAAATACAATTTGATAAAAAATCCTGGAAATATATATAATAAAAATGATATGTAAATATATTTATGTAGACTTAATTCGTGGGATCCCTATACCTCCTATCTCGCAATAAAAAGTCTTAGCTTTCGCGTGTCCGGACTCGAGCCACTCCCGATGTTCCGATCAGATCCGTGGCGATCCTTCGAAGACCTGCACTTTTCGCCGAAATGTGTGTCTGGCACGTTAAATGGTCTTGGTCAGGTAAGGTAAGCCCTGCAGTTCTAACCAGACGGTGCAACAACAAATAGCGCTGATCAATGGACGCTGGCCGGGGCTTAGAGGTCTTTGATACGTCCGCGGCCTGCATTTTGGTCTCTTTTTTTGTGCTTTTTGGGGCCTGCCTTCGGTGGATGTCCCATGGAATGCTGTGGCACCAGGTACCACCGCCAGCAGTTCCCTGGGCCGATATGCTTCAATAAGGAGCCACTGCCAGAGCCACAGCACCAGCCAAAGTTCCTGGGAAAAAATGTTGCACAACTCCACTACCTGCGAAGGCAGATTCTGCGAGCGAGGTTTGATGACTGCGACGACGTTCCTCCCCACTCCCTTCGCTTAGATTCATTAAGTGAAAAGTTTAAAGGCTCAAATTTTTCGTTCATTCCCGGCAGTTGATTTTTATGACTCTGCCGGCGGACGACTCCCTCCCAGGGACTGCAAGGGGAGGCAGGATGGCCGAATGGCCGAATGGCCGAATGGCAGAGAGACACATTAGTCCTGCAGGTTTATTACAAATTATGCGTCGCCCTTTCCGTCTGATGATTCCAGAGTTCCGAATCTGAGATCCCTTTTATGGGCCGGGCTCCGCCATACCCTCGCCTGGCTGGGATACCCTCTATTATCTTAGTTATTTTTTAGATCCATCATTGAGGGTTTCCCTTTCTCTGAAATGGTATTGCTGAAATATCTGGGCAGGAATGTGGAAGGCACTTGAATTACATAGACTGCTCCAATTTAAATTCTTAACTTATTGTATGCATAAGTATTTGTATTTATATTTTACGTGCTGTTGATTTCTAAATAACCATTAAATAGATTATAAAAATAAGCAGTAGTAAGCAAGAACCTTTTCGAGATAAAGCTGAAGTAAGATCTGATGAAATGGTATGGAATGTTTACTTATTCATTATTTAATAAATATTTAAAAATACAGCCAACAATTATATATTTTAAGTACAGAGAGTAGCTCTGCGTAAGTAACCCTTGTCATATCCTTTCCGGAAACTCCGAGATCAACAAACTCCTTCTTGGCGAGGATCAGCTGGGCTCACTGGGGTGCTGCTGCTCCTGCTCGGTGTGGGTATGGTGGGCATGGTGAGGGTATCTCGGATTCATTCTGGTTTTGCCTTGGCCCCTGCCCTGGCATCTTCTCAAGTTCGCAACTTGAAAACTTCAAACGCACAAGTATCTGGGGCTGTGTGAGTGCGGCGACGAGGAGGATCGCTATAAATGTAGACCGCACTGACTGCCTCAATGAGGAGGAGCGCCGGTACAGGGGATATATATATATATATATATATATATATATATTCGTACCTACATGCGACCCCGAGCAGACGTTGAAAAGGCGCAAAGAGTAAAAGGAACAGAAAAGATTTGAGGCAGAAATATGCAACGCAACTGGTTTATCAACTTGCATTTTGGCGCCAAAATTTCTGCAAATCTCTTAGTGCCACGCCACGCTTTGGACGCCCTTCGTGTCCGCATATATACCACATGTACATATATGGATGTGTGGACATATATCCCCTGTGCATAATATTTTTGGTTTTATTGGACAAAATTAATTGGGCGCCAAGATAGAGGCATTAAAAGCCACTTAAACTTGCGGGCTCACGCACTAACCGGGCTGGGAGCTTGTCTGGCTGCCAGAGGAGAGGTAAGCGATACGAAGTATCCTTCGGACACTCTGCTAATGAAATTGTCCAACATAAAAGCCCACACACACACTGGGGCCAGTGATCGGTCTATGCTCTGGGGGGTTTTCGATCTCGGCCAGCTTCCTGTCCGATTATCTGCGGTCAGCCCGGGGATAATTTGGCAACAATGTTGCCTCGCCGGGGATTAGGACCTGTACATCATCATCAGCTCCTCAGCCGTATATCCTTGGCCTCTCTATTGTGCGCAAAAATTCGTCCTGAATAGAGCGATTCCCTTCCGCTTTGTGCACTGGCTTCCTGTGATCCTCTGCGGACTAGAGTGTCTTAGTGATTCATGGGCCAATAAAGAGATCTCCGGCAATTAGTGGTCGACTGCGGCCATAAGGTCGGTGGTGGTCCTGCGATCGGTACCTGTGCGAATCATCGAATTAAGGCACGGATCCGCATTGTTCCCTGCTATCCTTATCGGGTCCTGGAGCTCGATTCCAGCGCGTTTCGCCTCCCCGCCCCATATCGGAATATTGTGATTATTTTCTCTTTATTCTTCGCCTCTGCCTTTGTCCGAGGCTCCCGTGGGAATAATATCGGAGTCCGCCGTCTGGTTGGGTTTTCGTTTCGTTTCCATATTTAATATGCGTCGGGCATGCCATTCTACTTCCGATCAGAATCTGGACCCCATGGAGGGGGGCTATATATGGGCATATATATGTACATATGTAAAGTTCATGCCGAATCGGAGTGGGCATATCTCGGGAGCCATTCAGATTTGCCAACTCCTTAAAGAAATAATCCAATAATACTTATTGGTTCCTGAATACATTATTCCTCCCTTCTGTAGTACTCCCTATATTTAAATTATTCAATCAAGACATACTAAACTTTTCAAATTGATTTGTGACCAGTTCAGCCCTGTATTCAGTATCCAAGATACTCTTATCATAAAGCTAAAGGTCTAAAGCAACTACCCTACGCTTTGGGCATACAAATTCCCTTTAAATATGTCTTAATCACAAATTAGAAATTCCACAACTATTATGATAACAAAATTACGCTGAAATATTTATAATAAGTTCAGTTCGAAGTCTAAAAAGCCAAAGCCACAGTCTGAGCTATAATATTAGTGAGTGCGGAACTCTGGAAATAATAAGTACTTACAATGAAGGTATATTGGTGCTTATTTCACAAACCTCGTGAAAAGTATTTGTAATATATATAAATTTTAGTTTTATTATCCCTTTGCTTTGCTACTTTCTGGTTTTGTTTAAAATCCATTCAAGACAAGTGCCACTATGTGAGGGACAACTGACAACCCTCCAGATTCCACTCGCAGCAATCCTAGGATAACTCCGCGACAGAGTTCAAGTCTTTACATCAATTTGAGGCAATTACAGCCCGTCCCAGCCAAGCGCGCCCCGGCCCCGACTGGGATCATCTAAAAATATATACATATATGGCTATAGAGCAGAGCAAATCAAATGCCCCCATGGCCATCGAGGCCAACACGACGAAGGCAGCGAGGCTGACTACATAGGCCATAGAATGGGGCGCAGGACAAGTTCAAGGGAACCACTCGCCGCTCTCCACAGATGCAGATGCAGATGCAGATACAGATACATCCGAGGCGTGCAGTTAGGTCGCCGTCCATGGGGATAGATACACGGAAAACTCGTATTTCTGCCTGGAGAACTGGCTGGGACTCCGGAGGAGCCGAGAGGTCAATGCATTTAGTTAATGCCAGTATATTGTTGTGCCCTCCTCTCTGTGTGTGTTTACACCAAGCACTATGTGTAGAAGGGGCTCCCCTACTCGGAGCAGCCCCCACAGTGGACCGAAACGGAGTGGAGCTGCATCTAAGCCTCGGAAGAGCACACGAGAGGCGTTATAAATAAAGAAGGGAATGGAGATTGTGGGGAATATGGGTACAGCCTCCATAGGAAAGACTCTAGAGTGGACTGTTTTGTGGGGTTCTACTTCAGTACTCCATTAGAGATCTTTGATACTCTACATTGGGTAGAAATATGTATCAATTAATCTCAATATCTATTAGAGTTTGAAAAACGGAAGGTTTGATCATGATTCTACAAGTTCTGTGAACTGAAACCTCTATTTGGATCCTCTAGAAATATATACATACAAATGCGGCCCCTTGAAAGGAGCTTCTATTCAGTAACGGACAGATCTCCAAGGAGGATTCCCTCCACGACACAGCTGCGGCAAACATTGTTGTCAAGGCAAACAAACTTCATCATTGAGACGGGCGATGCTCATCGATAACTGGAGCCAGAAACCGCAGAAAACACAGAGGGAAGCCAGTAAATAAATAAGAAACTGCCCAAAAACGAGCGCTTAGAATATTCCCACGCAAATCGAGGCCTGCCCGCTGCTCCCTCTTGGCTTAAACACTCTGTGTTTTTGCCACGGTGAAAATTAGGGAAACAGGCGAGGAGCGGAGAGGCGATAAATAAAGCAAAATATATAACGACAGCAGGCGGGAATATGGACCGAGAGCAGATCAGCCGAGATCTATAAACGCCGATTGGCAAATATTTAATACGCGCCGCGTAAACTTTAAACAACTTGACAATTTCACACTCGCCTGCGAAGCGAAGCAACTGGCGGGCCCGCCTCCCCTACTCCTCTAACCGATGGCGTTGTTTTATGATCTTCAAATATGCATGTCTCCATGCCATATAGTACTCAGCCATCTGAGATCAGACTGGGAGAAATAGGGGGCTCCCTAGGAGGGATAGGAAATATTTGACGCTAGATAAGCTAAATACCCGGCTTAAGGTTCGAAAATATATTAGAGCCTACTTCGTGGCGCTGCGGATTTGTTTATAAGGGAGAGTCTATTAAAATAATAGTCTATTAAAATCTGTACTTTGCAATTACCGAAAGAAATCAACACTTTCCTCCTCTAAGTAAGAGCTATAAGTATTTATTTTCTCTCTGTGCATCCGCATCTCCCTTGTCGACTTGCTGGCTTTGTTGAGCCCTTGGACCGTCGTCTGCAAGTCCGTCCGCAGGTCCCAGTCCCTGCCTGAATATCTCTGTGGATTGTGTATGTTCTACAACAAAGTAACAGGCAGCGACAGCAGCCCCGCCAGCAACAACAACAGAAACAATATCAAGAACAACAACATTCAACAAATATATAACGTGACGGTTATGCAAAAAACATAAAAAATTAAGTAAATAAAGCTCAAAGCCGAACTGGAGAATACGCTGCTTAGGGGATAATGAGGAAGAAAAATATAATATATTTTTTGAATAAAACAAACTGTTTTGTGATTTAAGGTCCAACTGAATATAATTATAAATAGTATATTAAATAGTATTATATACATAAAGTTACTTATTTTAATCGTTTATACAGTAATCAATAATTTATAGACAAAGTAAAATATCTACAAAGATTACTACACAGTTTGTAAGTACTTAAACTTCAAACTTAAACTTTAAACTTGTTTCTTGGATTAAGTTATTTGAAAGATTTTCTACACAGTTAAGGGTTTTATTATTAAAAATACTTATAAACTATATCCATTAATTAAAAATAGCCTCATAACACAAGTGGTGTATCGCGTTAAGCCATATTTAAAATAATTCAAGAGCCTTTACCTTTCTTATTTTCCTATTACATGCATTATATCTTTCTTAATTATTAGTTCAAATTAATAAATCCAAGAACCCAATCCTCAGAGTATGTGAGTGCCTGCCTGCCTGGGCTGGTCCATAATGGAGCAATCTTCTCTTTCCCTGGCCCCAATCCTGAGCTCACCCTTCAGCTCCTTTCCAGCATGTATTTTTCACAATTTTTTGCATATTCAAAATAACTTTGGCGCAATATGACAGGCGGCGCTCAGCATTTCCGTTTGTCAGCTGGTTTCTTCTGCTGTGTGGACTCTGGTGTCTGGATTCCTGGGTCTGGGTCTGGTGCTCGGTGCTCGGTGCTGGAGCACTGGAGCACTGATGGACTGGAGGAGGATGCTGTCGCTGCTTGGGGTACGAATTCCGGGGGCCAGAGGCTAGCATTCGCAGAAAACGTGGAAACAAACAATTGTTTTAGCTGGAAGAGGCCAGAGATGGCAGAGGCGTGCAAAATGCGTCAAATGCTCTTTACACTTGGCCTAGGCGCTACGCCGATGTACGTGGTATCTGGACCCGACCCTCCTCCATCTGCTCCTCGCAGTTCCCAGTCTGGCTTCGAGTTCAAGTTTTCGGTTCTCAGTTTTCAGTTTCATTCATGGCTCTGTTTATTTTCGCAGGGCGTGAAGCTGCGCCGGCGGACCCGGGATGCTTGGGTGGCCGCAAGGAATGTGTGTTTCCGATAAGTCCGGCGGCGTAGTCGCTCGAACATAACGGGAAACTGTGGGGCGGTATCAGCCAAGGAGTTTCCTAGAAACAACTGGCAGGTTTCTCCCAAGATAAAGCTGTAGAGTGGCACTAGGAAAGCATTTCCTGTATCAATTTATAATCATAAACAGGCAACACATTCCAGGAACTTAATTTATTATATATATAACATAATTCTTAAGCCATTATCTATCTATATGCATTGTTTTGAAATACTTCTCCGACTGTAATTGTTGTATTTTGAATGGATATTTGCAGCAATAAATGCTATTCCAAGTCTAAAAAAGGCTTTTCCTACTTCACCTGCTTATAAGGGCGAGTAAATTGCTTCGGGGAATATCAGTGTTAACAGCTTTCATAATAAACCAATTAGCACTTGCCTGCAGAGCCGGAGACCCAAGAGATGGACATCTCCTCCTGCGCACTCCACGGCGAGTGCAGTGCGAGTATCTTTGTATCTGCAACTGCAACGCCGGCCATCCATCGGCGTCGTTAAGTGCACTCGAGAGTCACGAAGCATTAAGGATGCAAACACGCTGAATGAACGAGGTTCGCTCCGAATGCAAAAGCCATAAATACACAAAGTGACTACAGTTTGTTTTCATTTAAATTGAAATTGAAGTCCGGCCCCACGCACACACAAGTAGAGAGTGCTCTGCCCACACTGCCTCGACTCCAGCCCCAGCTCCGACTGCGATCTGGGGACTGCGGTCCCCGGGCTATGGGCTGACCGATCCAGGCTCCAAGGCGATACCCTCGGCGAGACCGCAGCCACAGACTCAGGGCAAATATAAGCCAGCACTGGGAGGAAATCCAGGAGCTTGAATTCTCATCAAATATATCTGACAAAATGCTACTCAAATTGTAACTCCTGCATGTCTTCTCTTAGCATTCCATTCCCTAGAATTCTACGATCCCCAGAAATTATTAATGTCATAACTTGTATATTTTTCTCAGTGCTCTGGAACCGACTTAAATATGAAACCCCAACTGCGCTGTGGATGATTTCCATTGCTTTGTTTCGCTGTAATTCTCGCGCTTTGAAAATTGCATTACAAACAAAAGGCAGCAGAAATCAAGAGCCAGCCAGGAACGAGAGCAAGAACAAGTCGTCTCCTCGGGGGATTCTCGGGAGATTCTCCGTGGACTCTCCCCGCGAGTCCTCCCTGGCTAAGTGACGAAAATGCTGGGGGACGCGGACCCGAGAGCGTGTTGCAGAGTCTCACAACAAGCCACGCACTCTGTTTCCTCCGTTTCCGCCAGTCTTCAGTCTGCAGTCTTCAGTCTTCAGTCTGCAGTCTGCAGTTTGCAGTCTTCAGTCTGCAGTCTTCGGTCTTCGGTCTCAAGTCGAAGAGTTAATAATCTCATTGGAGTGTTCATAAGAACAGTTTAACAGATTGAGATAACCAGGCAAAGGTTGCGATCTGGATGATGATGTGTTGGAGAGATGATCGTTATCAATAAAATTGTTTGCACCAACATAATTTCCAAGTAGTTCACTGAGAAATAACTCTAAGGGAATTTTTGTTTGAGCATATGTGTGTTTTTAAGATTTCACAGACTTAAGATATAGTTGTCACAACATCGACTTCCCTAGCTTCCAGTGAGGGTATAAAGAGCTTTCTGCCGTCCAAGGCAAAGTGCGTCTCGCACCAATTCTCGCGGCTGCCTGGAGCTGCTTGGAGCTGCTGATGATGTCGTTCCCCGGCCGATAATCATGCCAATGATGAGCTCCAGTCGCCTCTCCACTGGCGGTAATGATGCTGCCGCCCCTCATCGGTTCGGCTCCGGGCGCTCTCCATCTGGGAAGTCGGCACAGCACCCAGCCCGTCGCATCTCATAATTATAATTACAGCAGAGGGGAAGGGTCTGGCTCCTCTCGCAGGCTCCCCTCGGCGGAGCCTCGAACTTGATGGAGCGGTGGAATTCGCTTTGCAAATAACAAGCAATTGTCGTTGTCAATGTTCGTTTCCGTTTAGCCTGAAAGGAAGGACCGAGGAGCTGCCAGTTGCGTGTTAGGCTGCGAGGCACTGCTCCTTGACGGGGAGGCACTGCAGGCACCGAGAGAATTCTTGGGAAGCCCCGAAGGAGTGGCTTTAATGCAGCTACATTATGATATTAATGGGAGCTATCAAAACCTAAAAGGGGAACTAAGTATTGGGTGTAGATTTAGCAGTTTTACAGCCTTATCTCTAGTTAGTTTACTTCCAAATCTAAGGCACCAAATATTTTCCCCAGTGCACTCACTGGCAGTGCGTTTTGGGAGTGAGATTCCTTCACTTTGTGCCGCCAGCTATTTACTAATGAGCGCTAATTGAGTTTAAAATGCGGCTACTGAAAGGATATACTTTCCGCTCGGCAGTTCTGCCTTTAATTTTGTGAAATATTGGGTGGCTGGCGGGGAGGCACTAACGGTTATTTAGTGCGAATGCCTCACGCATCTCGGTGAATTAAATTTAAGAAGAGCCGAGCCGCCACAGATCTGTGCAGCTGCTGTCACTCACCCAGCCCTCATATAGCCCCCGATTCTCGAAATAAGTGACTGTTGATGGGCATAGTGCAGCAGGATCGCCCCAATTGGCCGCAGCGCTGACAAACATCTCAAAACTCTGGGGCAGAGCTCTGGATTCACACCCCAAGATAGGAAATCCCTCTATTTATAGAAGCCTCCGCCCAAATGGAGACTGGGCCTGCCACTTCCGGTTCTTGGCGCGTGCTCAGGAGAACCACTCCAAGGAGCGCATCGCTCTCGAGAGCTAATTTCTTTTGGGCAATGGCAGAACCAGAATCCGGGGCTTTTCATAAATTACGTGGATCTTAATGACGCCACTGACATTTATAGCCCCGTTCTTGGCAAAATAGGTCAAGCCGCGAGCGATAAATGATGACGCAGCAGCCGCACCGCATCCCCTTGGCTATAATCCTCCTGCCGACCCCTTTGCCCGCCCAGTGACCAAGTAAATCACAAAAGAAAATAAAACTGTCCAAGAAGCTGTCCACAAGCGGGGCAAGGAGTCCACAAATAAATATAAAAAAGAGTACATAAACCCAGAGGGAGATGAGCTGATTTCGAATGCAAATTTCCTCCGAGGGCCATCCGGCGGCATTGTCCCGGCTAATTGTGCAACTGGGCATTGCTGCCACGGTCATTAGCCGCATCCGTGACCTTATGGACACACAGGACCGAGGTCCTGCGAGATGCTTCACTGAGATCGCGGGATGCTGCTGCCGGATTTTCCCAGCGCAGCCGCAGCCGCAGCTTTCCATCCCCGATTTTCCGCGACCTCGGGCCATTAAAATGCAGCAACTTCTGTTTGAGTTTGGGATAGAAGTTGGTCCAGTTTTTTCTGCTCTAAAGGGGCCAGGGCCAGGACTTGATGTTGATGTAAATCACGACCCTTGCCAGCATCCCATCAGCATCGCTGATCATTTCGTTTAGCGCTCAAACGGAGTAGAAAATTTTATGCCTAATTGTAAGTGCCCCTTTTTGGGCGAAAAGTCCGGGATCGGGAAATGGAAAGTGTCTTAAGCTGCTTTAGGGGAATTACACTCGCCTCTGCAGATGGCCCATGTCAGACCATAACACACAAAGGTCGTTACAGCTTTCCTTACTTTTGTGTCTGGTTCTGAGATGAAGTGCCACATAAAGCTGTCTGTTCTCCATTGTGATCCGCTCACTCCTTTCTCTGGGAAATTAGAAGGCACTTTCGGGGCACAAATAAAAGAAAATTCAAACTTCGGAGCTCGAGTATTTCTGTCCATTCATTGGGGAAGGCGCGCATTCATTAGATCTGGATAGTTTTATGGCCGGTTCCCATGTCTCAATTAGCCAGTGAAAGCCCTCCCGAGAGCCGAAGAATAAACTCGATTGATCAATTAGCGAGGGCAGCTCGGACTCACATGGATGATCTCACAATCAGCCCACAGAGCCACTTGAAGGCTAGATCTTAATCATGGCTCCCCCATTTCGAATTACACTCACTAAATCATTGGAGAAACGAACAAATTTAAATACGCAGAGCGGGAAATCTATTAAAAGTGCTCCAGCATAAATTTCAATTAATAACGCCTATTCCCAGTGGCGGGCAGGGGGATCCCGCTCAGCTCGAAACGAGGCCACAAAAGAGTACAACGAACCCCTCGATGCCACATAACGTATTCAGGGGAATCTATAAAAATAAGAGGGAAGACAAGAACAATCCCCTAAGCAGAGAGAACACAAGTGTTCTGAGCTTAGCCCGGCACTGGGAGAAAACTCTTACTTACTTAGGATACCTCTAAGTCTGGGTTGTTAAGAACTTAATGCTAGGTATAGTCATTAGTTATTAGTTAAATAAATCGCTTTGGAAAGTATCTTGTTTGCAGCTGTATGCTTCACAAGGGAGCCACCTCTTCCTCATCAGCAGCACACGCTGACCCACATCACCATTCAGCCTGAATTTAGCTAGACACTGTTGGGAATTCTAGTACAACTTAGGCGGTAAGGGCGCCGAAACTAAAGTCTAGAGCACACAAGGGGTCTATTCAGTCACGGTAGACTTACTTTAATACTTTTTTATACCATAATACTTCTATTTAGTTATTAAAATTTAACTTGTATTGGAAAAATGTTTTCTAAACTAAACTTCATAAGCTTTCTCACTCTTCAAAGGTCTTATGATCAACAATATAGTTTAAACTATACTAACTACTACTACAATTTATACACTATACAATACAAATTTTCTTGTTCAGCAGATTTAACCCAAAAAGCTTCTAGTTTTTTCCTCAGTGCGCTGAGATGGAGGCTGAGCCGAAACTTATTCGTTTAAGAAACAAACACTTGAGAAATCCGATAGCTGGTACTCGACATGGCAGAGCTTGAATCGTGTGTTTTCCTTTTCGGCTGGGTTTGCTCTACTTTAGCCCCGATCTCGTATCGATTATAATTATTTACGAGCTGCCGCAAATGGGTTAGACGTCACGTAATATGGCGACAGGCGGCTTCCGACGATTAATCAACGAGCGGGAATAAAGGGGCCATTGTCCTGTCTGGGCTGGGGACGTGGCGCGCTTCCCAGGATGCTGCTTGAGGAGGAGGAGCTCCTCCACATGGCTTTAATTGCGTTTTAAGTAGCTGCGGGCGCACAGGTGGCTCCACTCAGGAGCCATCGGGAGGGCACAGGAAATGTATCTACTAGATACTTGTGCATATATGGAAGACAAACCCGTTTGTTTCCCTGGGCCGATGAGGAACCCCAGCCGTAATGCATTCAGCATGGTTCATAAAGTATTCGGAAATATTCATTAATTTGTGCCGCCGCCGGGACACGTTTTCCCGATATTCAAATGAGGTTTTCCAGACCCCAGGATTTTTCGCACTCGTCCAAGGAGGCGACGCCTGATAAGGGTCCTGGGTCGCTGGGTCGCTGGTTCGCTGGTTATTATGCAGCAGCTTTGTGCCGAGGCGTCAAGTAAAAAATGCATTTGCCAGCATCCCGCCGCCGCCAGACCCTCCCAGGAAAATTATCCTCGAAGATCGGGGATCGGGGAAGGGGTTAATGGAACCAAGACGGGAAAAAAACATGAGCCTGACGCCTTTGACGGCGTGGCGTGTGAAATCTTTGGGTTTACTTAGAGCTACACGCAAAGAAATTTGGGGACAGGATAAGGTTACTCGATTCTATCATCTTATTTGACGCAATTTTGATCTTGAAAAATGTGAATATAAACTTAGCAAACCATAGTTTGTGTCTTAATTCATGCCAAGCTCATAAATATACCTTGATATTGATAAAATGCATATAATTAAAGGCCTCCGGTTAATATATAATATAAATTAAATACCTCCTCTCTGTTTTAGCTACAAAATAAGCTAGGTTTCCTGTCAATATTTCTCCCTGTGCACTCATTGCAGGACTGGGTGAGCAGCGATGCTATTTCTGGCACATCCCATCCGCTGGGGTGAGGTTTCCTTTAGTTCCCCGGCGTTTTTTCTGTTCCAAGATCTCCTGGGTGCTGCGAGGGGTGGTCTGGCGGGTCTGGGTGAGTGACTGGCGCAAGGTTACTCCGTCCGCTGCGACCCGATCCCATCCGATCCTCTGGCTTCTGGTTCTTAACTTCTCCATGTTTTCCTTTAGGATTGCAGCCTTTTGCCTGGCTGCATTCGCGGGTAACGGCAATTTGTACTTGTTTCGGCTCTGGCCCCTCGCCCTCCACCCCTCTTGGACTGGGTTCCGGGTTCCGGGTTCCGGGTGTATCATGCCAATCACTACTCTGCGGCAGCGAAGACACACAATAAGCGGTCACCAGGAGTCTGATTTGGGTTGATTCTGGACGAAGCATAGATACTCTTTCAGGGTAAGTAAATGGAAAAAGCGGGAGCTTTTCATACAAAAATATATCTATGAATATCTATCAATGGAGACGGTGAGGATATAAGAGTTAAATAAATACTAAATTAAATATACTTCTAGAATACTCTATTGGAAGAAGGATAGGATCTCCGGGAGCACCAAAATCGCTTTCTAATATTTATACTTATTTTCTTACATCAAATAAACATGAAGTTACGTCCTAGACAAATTTATATTAAAATCTCTTTAAGAAGGGAATTTTCTACTGAAAAGTCAATTAGTAATTAATGCTAAGCAATAACTTATAACTTGTTAATATCATTAATAAAGTATTTCTGATGAAAACAAATAACAATTAAGCCCATCTGCACTACACATATTAAGTTGTTCAAACGAATTACATTTTTCCTCATCATAGTACCCATATACTATAAGAAAGGGTATCATAAACAATAAACAAGAAACATAATCAAGCAAACTTTTTCTCCACCTCTCACGTTTTTTTTGTTATTTTTTTGACGTCTTTTGTAGTTATGTTTTTCATTAAAATCCCTGGGGTTGATGCATTTTTCGAGGAATCTTTGAAACTGAGCTATTGCGCCTTATCACAAAGCACTTGAAATTTTCAACATGAATTTACCCTTTTCCCTATAATTTATAACATAATTTTTGACTGTTTTTTCATAGACATATCAATGGCAGTCCTGGTAGTCCTGGGGCGGCGCTTTCTCTACATGACAAGGGGCAGAAGGGAGGCAAAAAAGCATTTCTTTTTGAAGGAAAATGTTTTGTTCGAAATGGGATAAAAATTAGCTTAACAAAATGCTTTTCTTGGCAGGACCGAAGCGTGTTCAAGCGCAAGGAGTGTCAATAGAAAAAAAATTGAAAAAAAGGGAAATGGCACAATAAAAGACTTTTTTGTACATTTTTTCAACATGTTTTTTTGGTAATAAATGTAAATAAAAGTGCCAGAGGCAGAGAGAGCTTATGACACTCAATTTAATGCCGTTTTTCAGCAGTTTTCCCTGCAATAAATATTAATTAAGGCTTATTGCGTCTCGAAGGGGATTTGCCATCTGGCAAAGGCCTGAAAATAGGGTTTTCTTAATTATCCCAGATCAAACCCTCCCGAACGCCTCACATTCAAATTGCAAAAATTTGCCAATTTCAAGAAACGCAATAAATTATTCGCAAAGGGAATTCGAGGCAAGAGAAGAAAAAATCGGGAAAAATCCCCTTGGCAATGCATAATATTGAAATCGATTGTGCCAGGATCGATGGGAATCGATGGGCGCACCCTTAAGACCCCTTACCTAGTCCTGGGCCAGGGCTGGGCCTGAAGTCCTTGCAAATTGCAAAAAATAGCCGAGCACCCAAGCACCGCGCCTGCGATCCCTTTCCCAAGGACTCCTCGCATCAGCACGATATTAACCGTAATGCATGTTCAATAAATATTTGGTAATTAAATAAATAGCAGCTGTGCAGCTTTCAGGGGTTCCCCGACTCCCGATTCGATCGTTAGGGTTACAACTTCACTGTCCTTCGGCGGCGTCGTGGGACCCTTGGGAAAGTTGAGCCTTGAGGTAAAACTGGGTCACTGTATGTCCCTTTCTGGGTAGTTGCTGCTCTTATATGTAAATAAAATTAGAAAACACGGGCTGAGCCTTCGATTGCTCCTTTATGGGGATCGTTTTTGATGTCAATGGGGACCTTTTATTCAGATATATAGGGGTCTTGTTATGTAGTAGTAGGTAGTAAATCACATTTTTGGGGGAAACCAATATTGATAAGCCTTTTGACCGAGTTCCCTCGGGTTAGTCTGAGGAAAGGCTATTAAACTTTTACAAGTAATAATAATATTAGGGAAATATGGATTCAAATACCTTAAATTACATATAACGTCTCAGTAATATAGTATTTCCTACCTTTTCGGCAGAATGCCCGACTTATCGCGTGTTCTCTCCGCCGGCTTCCTCCCCTTTTGACGTTCGCGGAAATGCGTCCTGTGACTCTTTCCCAATTTTGCACAATTGCCCTACAATCGATGCTTTCTCCGCAAATCAATTGCCAAAAAACACAAACAAAACCCCGTGACACATTGCTTTCCAGCCAGAGAACCTTGCCAAAACCTCGAGCTACCTTGCCGCCTCACCTTGCCAGTTGCCGACTCCGCCAGACCTGGAATCCGGGACAAAGGCTGGAGGGTAGCAGCCCCGGAAGGGTTGCCCTCAAAGACGTTTGCTACAAATCTCTCTGGGAAGGGGCAGAAGGGGCAGCATAAAAAAGGAACCAGACGAAGGGGATTTAATTGCATTTTTTAAGCGCGCGCGCGCTCTGCGACTTGCGAATTTCTCAGCTGGCCCTCGGCAAGAGCCACTCCCGAGGAGTCCTGGCAGGATCGATGCAGTCGGCGATCGATCCACTCGAATGCACATCCCAGCCAGGCTTTGTCATGTTAATCCGCTATATAGGAACTTGATTGATCAATATAAAACCCCTAATGGGCTGGAGAGGAAAGCCCATTTGCATTTGCACCAGCTTTCGCTGCGTTTGGAATTTTCCGATTCGTTGGCGCTGAAAAGCGCGTGTGCCAGCTTTAGTATACTTTCCGAGGTTTTCCCCCCGGGGGATCCGCTTTTCACATGCAAATTTCACAGGGAAAACTTGCAAAGAGCCGCCAGGCGTTCTAAGTTGCTTTCTTCTCGGGTAGCAAGTTAATTGGTTTTCACAAGAAAGGGGAGTTGCAAGGACTTCTCTCTGTGCCGTTGATTAGGCAAATTTCTTTGTTGTAAGAGGTGTTAGGGAAAGCAGTTTTACTCACAGTTCTTGTATGTTTTGATTAGGCAAATGAGCCAGTACTTCTTTGTTGGCTTAAAGGTGTTAGGAGAGTAACTGCAAATGAAAGGAACCTGCTAATGAGGAAGGCTTTACTCTCTCCCCTAATTAGTTGATGTATTAAGAGTGTTATGGTCTTGGTTTCTTCAAGGATCTTTCTTCGTTAGACTCAGTGTTTTAGCGGGCTTCTGGGCAAGCTGAAACCTCCTGGCAGAACCTGTTAATGAAGCAGACTGCCAATTCCTCAACTGACTTGACACTTTCCCTCTACTCTAATTGGTGACTCCCGCCTGGAGCGGAGGACAATGGGCATCCCCAGCTTGCCAAAACCGGGGGAAGAGGAACCAGGAACCCGGATGCCAAAATAATTAGCTCCTATTGATGGCCTTGGCAGTGAGGCACTCCCTGGGCGTGACACGTCACAATATGTCCACACACGCCCCTTCAGGACTCGACTCGACTCGAAGCCGCAGCCTGCTGGCAAATAAATCTCCGGAAGAAAGTTGGAGAAAATGGGAAGAAATTAAGGGGAGCGAGTGTCCTTGGCACGGGACAAGATTATCAAAGTGACAGCCCAGCCGGCGCAGCAGCAGCACGGCGGCCGCAGCATTGTTGCAGCTTCATCATTTTCATTTTCACTTCGGTTTTCCTCCACAGCAGCAGCTGCGGCGACAAGGACCTCTGGCAATCGAGGATCTCTTGTCTTGCAGGGGCATGTGCGCCTGTGTGTGCGCTGTTTTCTTCTGTTTATATCGAGCGCATTATTTTTGCATATATTTTCACACACTCCGGCCTGCCTTGCACTTTTGATTGGGTTCCTTTTTTATTTATCCGGCTGAGATTTTTGCATTTTGCGCGCATTTCTACACCAAAAAAATCCAAGAGTGAGCACAAAAGCACCACCGTCTGAGCAGATCCTTCAGGCCCAGGAAAAGGAAAGGGATAAGGCAGGGACAAGGAGCCGGGAGTCGGAGTCGGAGCCGGAGCCGAGAAGCCCGTCGTCACCCCATGGGCAAAGTTTTCATTATGCCATTTCTCCTTCTCCCTAGTTCTAGATTTGCCTCACTGCCGCCCTTGGTTCTATACACTGAGCGAAAATACAGAGTCTTTGCATCACTTGAAAAAGTATATGCTTATATTGTTAATATTTCCTATATGGAAACTGTTTTATAAGCTAAATATTGTGGCTGAGGTGACAGTATTCTTAGAATGTTTTTCTAGGCAACTTAAGTTAACTTATGGACTTATAATTCCCAAGTATTTTATCTGAAAAATTCACATCTCGGTTTGCAGTTATTTAAACGAGGCTTATAACTTAATGAAGCTACTTTTAACGCTCGCATTTTTATAAATAAGATAAGATTACTTATTGGAAATATATATTGATCAAATATTTATTAGCTAATATTCTATATTCTACCTACATCATATTGATAGACAGTTCTCTGGCTGCTGCCTTAAAGAACCCCTTCTTTTGATTAGGTTTCTTCAAGTGTATCCTTCTCGTTCCTCATTTGCTCCTTGCTTCGCTCGGCTACTCCTTGCCTCCTTGCTGCCTGGCTGCCTGGCTGCCTTGCGTGTGCAGTTGCCACATAGCTCGCGCCAAGAAAACGCATATGCCACCTCGATCGCCCATCGGTAATCCTGCTCCTTGCACTCACACACTGCCACCGGCAAGGACACACCGCACACTCGCACACACAGGGACAGGGCATGCAATCGCATTTGAAATGAAGCAAAAATTTAATGAATCGTGGCAAGGGGCCACAGCAACAGCCTCAGTCTCCGAAGGAAGTCCCAGGGAAACCAGGGAAACTCTCCAAGTCTGAGCCACAAGGAGCAGGCGAGCAGCTGCCGCAGAGCTGCCTTGGCAGGGCGGAGGGTTCGACTTGATCCCCGGATTCCATTCGATTCCGTTCTAGCCGCACTCGTATTAGCAAAGCACCACCAGAGCCCATTAGCAACCAGCGGCAGCAGCACCACCCGATCGATACCACAGGACTTTCCTCCTTGGAAGCCCAAGGATATTGATGAAATTTAGCAGGCTTGCAAGCCTCTACATAAAGCGATGATCGCAGAAGATGAACTATCTTCTTTTAGTTTAATTGGATGGAGGACTAGGAGCAGATGCCCCACATATCCTTGGCTCCCTGCAGGCTCCCCTCTGTGCAGGGAAGATGCCCCAAAAACAAGGCAAGGAGACCAAAACTCAAATGGGGTATACAAATAATAGAGAGTGCAGATAGAGGGGCGAAGACAGTTGCCGACATTTATGCCTAGGCTCTGCCTCATAAATAAATGAAACTGGCGGCGTGACAATGACCCCAAATGTAATTAATATGCTGCTGAAACGCGGCAGTTCCGTTGCGGGGTGGAAATGGGAAATGCCGGGAAAGCGCATGGAAATTATTCCGAGCGCCGCATATGTGGGGCACTTATCTTGCCAATGTCTTAGGTTAGGGACTCCGCGCTGCACGGCAAACAGTTCGTTGAACTTCCTTAGAGCGTGCCACACATTAGCCCCGTATCTCCATAAGACCCTATAAGCGATAGAACGATACAAAAAACAGACAAACTTCCCGGGAATCCATCACACATGATAGGCAATAGGGGATTACAGAACTACTTCATACCCAAACTATATTTAGATTGTGATATCACTCGAAAACGGGGCCAGAAAATGGGTTGCTACATTGCAACATTCCTTTGGAGTCGTGTAAATATTTGAGCAACACACATTCCTAGGCGAAAAATATTTTATTTATGTTTCCCGAAGAAAGAAGTGTTTTATAAATTACTCAGACCGCCTTGGGGTTCAGTGGAATTTGTATAACAAAGTAAAGTTGGTAAATAAGTTAAGAATATTATTGTGGAATTTTATTGGGAATGCTTTGAGTATTTGAAGTACATTTTTGTTGCTGAAGGTTAGATTAAATCAAGCAAATAAAAAATAATACATTTATACCACCTATTTCATATATATCAGTATTACAAATAAATTTCTTGTAGTATTTGGATTTTGAGAAGTATTTGTTGGAGATTTTATCAATATTTGAAATGTATTTCCTTGCTGAGGAAAGGAGGGAACTTTTCTCTATTACTTGTTCATACATCTCTGTTTTGGGAGTTAAATAAATATTTAAGCTACATATCTTTGTAAAGTTCTTCTCCACGAAATTATATCAAAGTTGTTCAGGCAATTTAGGATTTAGTGGGAATATGTTATAGGCAAACGCACCTTTTTTATAGGAAAAAGTAATGCAAATATTTATGGTGCCTTGGAACTTTGCCGACCTTCCCAATGAGTATTAATACTTGGGCTTAGTATTACTTATATATATTTATGCCATAAAATGTTTACAGTTCTAAGAGTTGTAGACATTATTTTAAGACTTGTTTATTGTTATTATTTTTAACGGAAAATCGCACTGCAAGCTGCTGCAGGCCCTGCCCCTGCATTGGCACCATTTTCACCTTGTGTCCATTAGCTTATGTTTATGAAAATGGATTGGTTTCCAGAGTGTCTCCCCAATAATTCCAAATTAAGCTCAATTATGCTAAGCAGGACTACGCATGGAGTCCTGCAATTGGGGAGCCAACCCCTGCGGATAGTTCCGATTATTGCCCCCGAATAGGACTCATTAGCCAAACATTCAAGGGAGCAGGAGATGCCATTAAGGCACTTGCTGGGGGGATGATCCCGATCCCGATCCGATCCCGATCCGATCCGATCGGATACTTGGGGCAGCGACCCCTTTAGGCCGGGATCACTTACCGAATTTGTCGCCCTGAGATAGGAAAACCATATCCTTTGGACATTAAAACCGCACGAAATATGGGACAGATGTTCGCCGGCGAAAGGCTGATGGTCTTGGCTTGGCTTGCGCCAAGGAAAACACAAATTGAAGGTGTCAGAGTCGAAGGAGCGGAGGAGTGGGATCCTCGGCGGCGAGAGAGGGTGAGTCCTCAAGGAGCGGCAAAGCCGGCTGGCAGGACCTCATTATTCGCTGCATTTGCTTCCCTTCCCTGCTTCCCTGCTTCCCTGCTTCCCTGCCTCCCTCGTGTTACAGTTCTGCCCCGAAAACCCCGCGCACTTTGGCACGAGCTACGATCAGCTGTGCGGACTTGACGACTTTGCAGGGGGATGAAAACGCGCAGGACTGCGGTCCTCCAGGTGGCGGCGGAGTCTAGCCTCGTCCTGCTAGGAGGAGATGGCTACAGTGAGGCGAAAAATGGGCAGCTAGGGGCGCAGGAAGAATGTCTTGAGATGGCTAATACCCTTCACAGGATGATCCTTCTAAGATGACTGGATTTTTATAAAATCAGGACTCCTTACCTCTGGGAGTAAGTTTATTAAATTGTTACTTATTTTTCCGAATTAATTTTGAACATAATAACATCAGGAATTAATAATTTAAATGCCCTAAGATAGTTAGGTTGTCGGAAGAGATTTTAGATCACATTTAAAGCCAAAAAGTAATTGTTCCTTTGATTATGACAAAGTATTTCTTATATTCCCACTCTAACTTTCTTATAAATTTCAGTAAACTGCACATTTCCCATCTCTTTTCTCAGTGTACCCCAGTACCCACCCCTAAGACGTCTTGACGACTGTCTTGGGCATTGGAAATTGTGCAAAATCGATTACAATGATTGCATTTTGGAGACGGAAGAAGCCGGCCTAAGATCGGGGGATGGAAGCTGCCCGGCAGCACTATATTATATATGTCCTGACAATGGCCGATGTGCGCCTGCGCCTGCGCCGCCGGAAGAATAATGGCATAAACATTGGGCCCTATTGTCCCCTCGCTGGATGGCGAAAACAAAAAGGACGAGGCCTTCCCCTTGCAAGATGTGCGCCAGGAGCCCGGTGCTGCACTGATTTTCCTCGGCTGCATTGTTGATTTCTTGATTCCGATTCCGCTTCTCGCTTCCTCCAGGATTTTTGCACACAAGCAGCCGCTGGCTGGTGACATTGCGCAATGATTACCGTTGTGCGGGGCTAATGTCCTGCCGTCCTTCCATCCCATCGTCCTGCCTGGCGTAATTTATATGATTTCTGGCCGAGTGTTTCTTGTGCCTCGTGCCGATTATACTCGTATTTGGTTCACGGATAGACGACGGACGATGGCCCGGTGTGCCGCACAATATGGCTGCCTCCCAGGACCTTCTACGGTCACTGGGCTGTGGTCAGCTCCTTGCCGTTCTATTGCACAAATTTGACTATTGTCCTGGCCGGCTCTATCGAGGCGATTGAACTGTTCCCCAGCTGCGATCTCGAGTTTATTTGGACGGGACTACATAGAGCTTTTGCAGCTGCTGCTCTCGAGGAAGGTACGGGGGTGCATTCCCTTTGGGCTACCAGGAGGAGGAGGAGAAGGGTTTCCCTAAGCCAACAATGGGGGGAATACTAACATCAAATACATAAATAATTAATTAACAAGCAAACTTATATCAATAAATGTATATCCTTTTCAAAGTCGCCTTAAAAACACCTCTTTTGTAAGGAAACTCCAGAGTTATTGTGTGGTTTCCTTGGGAATTTACTCAGTTCCCTGGCATAAGTTTATCAAACCTATGGAAGCCTTAACCTAAAGTTTAAATCTGACCATAGTTTAATTTAAACTTAATTTTGAGGCTATAACTTATTAGATTTACCCACTCCCTCCCCTTATTATCTGAATAAAGCCAGACTGTACCCAGCTGCGATTGCAACAGTGTCTGGCTGGTCAAAAAAAACTATTTTAGAGCTTTTGCAGCTGCCTGGCAATGGGTGTCTGTCTGGCCGGACGGACTGGAGTGCCGCCCTGATTTATGTCATCCATGTAATCGGCGCACTGATTAAGCTGCCTCGGTCGTTGACTTGGCAAGGACTCGAGTGCAGCTGCCGCCCGTAGGAGCAGCAGCATCATCCACTGTGAAAGCGAAATCGGAAACGGGAATCAGGAGCAGGGCGGCGCAGGACACAGGACACGGGGCGAAGGCGAGTATCATCAGCCGCCGCCAGCATGAGACTGCGCACCTGCCTGTTTACAACTTACAACGGGAACGTGCCACATATCCTGGGGGTTGGCAACCACCCCAAAAAAGCAGCCACACCACCACCAGCCCGGGAACACTGTCCCGAAAACTATATAGTGGCGAAAGAGGATCATAGAACTATTTCAAAATATTATTCTATACAATAAACATCCTTGATTCAAGCCCTAACCTATTGGCATTAGAAAAGCTGATATATTAAGTATAAATAATTATAATTATACCATAAATTAAACTTAAGTAAATGGAAATTTGTATTTCTATATGTCAGCACATTTTCTCTCAGTGATCCCGCGCCACCGACACCGGCAGGCGATGCCACCCTCCGGCGGCGCACACTCAGCCGTTGGATTCACACGCGCATTATCCTGGCGCTGGTTTTGCGCACTGTACCAGGATAACGAAGCCTGCACCACCGCCGCATCCACCACCAGCAACACCAGCAGGAGCATGAGCACCAGGATTATTGCCATTAGAATTGCCAGCACCACCACCATGCAGGATCAATTAAAGGACTCGAGCCGTGCGGAAATGGCGCTTCACTTGTTTTCATTCCCGCTTTCAGGGGGTGAGCCATCGCACGTGCGATGGATGGGATTTCGTCCTGATTCTGATTCTGATTCAGATCCCAATCCTGCTGCGCCTGCGCCTGCGCCACACTTTCACGCTGAAGGCTATGCCGGCGCAGACACACCCTCAACAGAGCGCGAGTCCTGTGATATCCTGGTGCCGGGCCCGCTAACAATGCCACTTTAATGCAAATACAATCGCACATCCTCTCAAGGGATCCTGTGTGCATTGTGAGCACGCTGCATATTAACAATAATATAAATTTTGTCGAGAATAAACACTTTTCCATGCGGGCCAAGGAGGCGGAGGAGGAGCAGATCGCAGGAAAATGCCACGCAGAACGTGTCCTCTGATTTCCATGGCAATTTCGATGAAAATTGTATCCGGCACACGTGCCAAATGGTGAAAGGATTACCCGGAAAATGCAGATCACTGGGTAAGGGCCTTGCCCATTTTAGTGGGTGTGTTTGAAGACAGGGAAAATTGCGTATTTAAATTGAGATATTTCGGATCCGGCAGGGGAAGGGAAGTAAGCATTAATAATTTTTAAATTTAAAGGTAGGGAAAATAATATTCCAGCTTAAAATAAATCCGAGACTTATGAAGTAACCTTTAGTGGCAGAAAAATATTAATTTTCTGTTATAAAATATGACTACAAAGCACTCCAAATAAATTTAACTTGATATCATTAGGTATCTTGCAATTAAGATAATAGCAAACCCAGATTTAATTATGGAAAACATCTTCAATAATATAATAAGATATTGAATCAATTTTAATAGTCAAATATTTCCACATTTCTCACATCCTAACCGTAGGAATCTCTTTAGAGAATAAACAAGAAAATGCTGCGTAATGATTTATAAAAGTTGCTTCATAAAATAATGTAAAGAACATAAATTTGTATACTCAATGGTTTTTATTTGTTTACATTTTTAAATCACTTTGAATGGCACTTGAGTGGAAAATATTAAAATAGAAACCTCCGTAACAAAATGAAGAGATAAAACTTTGTAAATAATTTGAATTCCTTTAAAGTCAGAAATATAAAATTCAATAAATTCTTTAAGTAAGTTATTATAAGGTTTTCTTTATTATTACCTCATTGTTACCTTATCTAATTTCCATCTAATGCCAACCCAACCTGCAGTCAAATATCAAATATTATCCATCCGGATATCTCCCTTCCCAAACATGATCCCATCGCCCAGCCAAAGCCACTCACTCAGCAATCTGAGGAGAGAACTATGCACACATTGTCTGTGCAGATTATGGGTACATATGAAGATATATCTTTATATGAGGAATCCAAAGGCGAGTCCAAGCCGCAGTCGGCGGCCCAAGGCCCAGACATGCCATGCAAACGAAGTTATTTTTGTAGAAATTCAAACCTGCAGCGAAGTGAGTGAATTATGAGTCGGGCCTGTCAAGGCTGTGTGGGATTGGAACTCGGACTGGGACTGGGACTGAGACTGGGAATGGGTCTCGCGACACACACACGCTGGGAGAGGGTCGGGGAACGGGGTATTAGTGCCCACACGATCCATAGGTGTGATCGCGGGAGGAAGGGAACACCTTGCGCCGAGTGCAGGGAACACACTGAGCACCGATCCCGATCACCGATCGCCGAACTCCGAACAGGTTGCAGCGGAGAGGGGTCCCCGACCCGAACAATAGGTAGGCAGACTCACGTAGCCGCAGTCGCCGCGGCTCGTCTTCCGTCTAACATTTTTCAAAATCTGCGCAATCTGCCTTGGTATGCACGAACCCCGGGGACCAGTCAATAAGGTTGCCCTTCCAGCGGTGCCTTTCTAGCTGGATTCTAGCTGGGTTTTAGCTGGACAATAATGGCTTCCAAATTGTAGAGAAAATATAAATTATTTACCTAGAACTTTGAGTTGGTTTTCCCTTATTTTTCATGTTCTCAATCCAAAATATCAAGAGCAGAACTCTTAACCTAAATAACAATAAATATATTTAATATCATTAAAATAGCAAACAATTATAAAAATATATTATTTAATGTATAATTAAAGAATGTATATTATTACCTTATGATATTCCAGTTTAAGCCTCATGGAATTTTATCTACTTTAATTTAAATAGCGTAATTTAATTCATAAAGTAATAATATATACCAGTTAAATGAGGAATATGTAAAAAATATAAAAGAGTATATATTTTGCTTACTAATTGCTCACTTCTTGCTGAAACTCTATTATACGTTGCTGATGAAACTCTTCTGAATTATTGCCTGGCCCTTATAATGAATTTCGAATATGAAACTCCTTTTAAACTCCTTTTTTAAGCTCCTTTTTTAAACTCCTTTTTTAAACTCCTTTTAAACTCCTTTTTTAAGCTCCTTTTTTAAACTTCTTTTTTAAACCCCTTTTAGCTACTTCTAGCCCAATTTAAACTGATTCTAGCTAGGAACTCTGGGCAACACTGCGCGCATCTTCAGGTTGCTGCTCAGGTTGATCCTGCTGCTGATGATGATGATGTTTGATGTGTTTGAATGTTGATCATCGGCAATGACTAGGAAGTATTGCCTTTCCCAAGAAGGATTTGTGTCAGCAAACGTGACTCGAAATACCAAGTGCCGAGCCCGGCTGAGAGTATTTGATTGCTGATCCCTTTGTGCGTGCCCATTGTTTGAATAGTTAATTATGGGCTGGATCGGCGGACACTCCTTTGGCGAGGAAATCTCTTCCCGCTCAGGTCCTTGTTTTGCCGCCGCCACCGAGCCTTTTTACCCATAATTTGGGAATTATTTTTAAAATTTTTTTGAATTTTCCGCAGCCATTCCTCAGTGGGGCGTGGGCGGCCGTGGGCGTGGCTGCATTGACAACTGCTGACAATGACTTCACTTGTATCAGAGTTAACAAAAGACCAACAAAAAGAGAAATGCTGGAAAAATGACAAGACGAACTCCCGAAAGTTCTCTGTTTTGCAGATTAATATTGCACACATATGGTACATGGTACGGTTAGGATCAGTTCTCGATGATGGATCGATGGCCTGTGTACTTGTCGAAAAATTCATAATCGTCATGAGGCCATTGTCCGGGGCCACAATGTGCTGAATGTGTGCAATTACAGATATTCCAGCTAGAGATTGGCGGTGGACCAGTCCATGAGATGAGCATGTGATTGCACTTGCAACGCCCTCGGAGTCCTGCTTGATGATTGCTCACTCACACAGGATAGTAATCCTGATCCCGAGGTATAGGGAAGATTTACCATCAGTTGATCACTCAATTTTGCCATTAAGGTCTTATGATAATAATCTATTTCTTTAATAGAGGTTTTTGTAATAGGAGAATAACCTCTTTTGTAATATATTCCTTTAAAAATCTCATGAAGAGAAAAATATTTCTTAAATATCATTCAATTATTCAATGGGTTTTGTGGTGAGTATTTTAATTTTCCAAAGGATTATCTTTTAGTGCAAAAATATGTGGTTTCTCTTGGGTTGAATACATTGTTCTAAAAAAGGGTCGTTTGTTTGATTTTACATCGCATTTAATAGTAATTAATGCTTGAAATATTAAGAAAAATGATTTATTTGCAATGTATAAATTATTTCAAAGTTAAATGAGATTTTCCTTGTTTTCTAAATGGTTATATATATGCTAAAAAATGTTAAAAGGGGCTTACTTCGTTTTCTATAATTACTTTTCTCATTTTAAAGATTAAAATACAGCAGTTGAGTACTTGATCTCCTTAATTCATGGAAATTCCTTGAAATAGGTCCCGTGCTCTTTCCCAGGGCCCCCTAAAACCCCGGCATCGCACCTCCTTCCACAGACTGCGGAGATTCCCACTATATTGATCTGAATACCTCTTCCCAGAAGATCAACTTTCCGGGGCAACCCCCTCACCGGGCAAACCCGACCCAACTGCAGCGAGGACATGAGGCAATTGCAAATTGACATGGACCATTTGCCGATCTTCTCCTCGGGATCGGGATCGGGATCTCCTTGGGATCTTCAAGTTTCCCGGGGGTGAGAAAGTACATGCACCCATGTCACATAAATAAAATTTGTATATGCGATTAAGTTCGGAAATTCGAATCGTAATGCATCTCCCGAGGTGAGGTGAGAGGAGGAGGGCGCTGTCAGTCAGGACTGAAAGAAAGGACTCGCAGACAGTCCGTCGATCGCTGAACCCTCCTCCTGGCGAGCACTCTCCGGGGCTGGGGTAGGCTAGGTAGGATGATAGACAAAATCTTGTCATAACTTTGATGTTGTTAGTAAAACAATGCAATTGGCTGGCAAGCAAGTCTTCGCTTCCTGCTTTTTCCTGCCGTCCTTGCTCGGCCTACTTGGCCCTTGCCGAGTCCCAGGACCTACCGTCCTGTCTGGGAATGGAAGTGGTGCGAAATGGGTGCAGCTGCCGCTTTCTCTGCCTTCTGATTACGCAACCATCGAAGCCGTCTAATGTGCTGTGAGAGACAGTGAAAAATCGCTGGACCAGGATCTCTCATCCTCGCAATGATGACGATTCCTTGTCACGTTGTCATGGGGAATTTGTCAAAAGTCCAGGCACTTCCAAGAACCACTGCGCATCGGGAAAACGCCAAGATGAAGATCAGCGAACTAGAGTGGACGCCAGGGAACCCTTCCTCCCTCATCGCGTATATAGCCCAGATCTGGCCAGGCAAGGGTTGGGCTTCGGGCTTTGTAACGCGATAAGATCGGCTCACATCAATCCCGGGGCAATGAATGTTATCCCTAAGAACGTTAATCAATTAATTACACGCTGTGCCTGCAGAGGGCAGGACAAGAAAGGATTCGCCGAGGGTTGGCGGTCCTATCCTTTCCTGATTTATTTCCGACATTTCCCAAGGCTATCTATAGAATTGGCCGGCACTGGGGAAATTAGCTCTTGACCAGTGGTCAGCTCGTGGGCCAGTCGCGTGGCTGATATTAATATACAAATAAAATATTGACCATCATCATCATCGTCATCATCATCAAAGGGGTGGGCTATAGATCATACGGGCGGGCAAAAAGGGGGTTTGTTGTTTTAGCTAGGGATTTGGAGATCAAGGAAACCATAGGAATGTATATATGAGATTATACTCCCTGGGAATCCACGCATTAATTACCATTAATCCCCCAAAAGGCCCACGATCTTATCATCAGCACGTTAACTCCCTCAAGGCTAATCATAATTTATACAAGTCTCTTATCTGGCCGCTTGGCGACAGGCTATATTTGGAACCCCTATATATCTGGGACGCACACACACTTCAAGGATTTGCGCGCCAAAAAGAGGAAGACCACTTGAGAAGTCGTAAAAAACCGAAAGAGGGCAGAGATCCCACAAATGTGCCTGCTGTGTGGGAACCAAGTTGCTCGGATTGCAGATTGCGGACACAGGAAAACAATATGTTTTGCACTGCCCGCTCTGGACGGCAGGGACAAAGGACACTTTGACGGACGGCAGGGAGATCGGGAAGTGTTTCATTGTAGTAATAGTGGCACTTGTTTTAGTTGTGTGCGCCTTGTTGGCCTCATTGTGACCCAAATTGCTTTTGGCGAAAAACAAAGCAGTGCAGAAAACCCGGCCATGTGCCGAGCAGAGTCCTGTCCCGGATGAAATGAGCAACCACTTGACCGTAGGGACAAAGGACCGGCCGCAGCTACTATTCAAATTATGGAGAAAATTGCCAGTAAAACACAAACTAATTGTGTTTGCCAATATCGGAGATCGGGGGGTGCCATGGGAAAGCCTGGATCGCATTGGAGTTGCCACCGAGGCCTGGGAAACTCAAGTGGCACTCAGCGTGGGCTCTTTGATGGGGTCCCCTTCCCAGTGCCTCGAATGGCTGCAATCTGGCACGCAGATGATGATCCTATGCCAAACCTATTTGGAACTCGATTCTAATCTCTGTATTGGCATAACCCCGAACACTGAACTAGAGTTGGCCTGGAAACCCCGATATGGGGGCGATCGAATTGAATTGCGCGAAACTCATAAAAATATCAAAATAAACATAAGTGTGGGAGGTTCTTAGGAAAGTCGAAGAGGGGAATACTCTATTATGCCCTTAAACTACATTACCGAGATACTAACTAAGAAAGAACGTAGCAGGTCTTGAGAAGAACCTTAAAAATAGAGTTAGACCTGCTGATTTCTATATTAATAATGCATAAAAGCATAGTAATATAGTAATATACTTTCCGCCTTCTTTTACGACGTATAGTACCCCTCCAAAGGGCAATTGACTACATACATACGCCATATCTAAGCGTGTCAAGAACATTGTTCGCCTATTAGAGAGAACCGCGACATAATGCTGATCTACATATGGAATACCGAAGGCCCCGACCCCCCCGCACAATGCCAACTTTCGTTGCCCGCTCAGCCGTTAAAAACGCGCTATAAGTGGAGAGGAACAAAGAGTAGTCACTGAGGAATATAGCGTTGATTAGTACTTCCTGAGGCTGCTGTGTAGTCCAGATACCAGCGCCATATCATTCTTCCACAATGCCATAAAAAATGAACAACATTTGCCTAGAGCTCGGGCAAACAAACAAACAAACAAACAAACAAGCTGCAGCAGAGTTGGACACTTGGGGTGCAGAGAGAGGAGCTTGAACCCAGCTTATCGGGGATCCAGTCCCCAAAAGGCAGAGTTTCCTCCGCAGCAGAGGCCATTTTTAAACCAGAGAGCGCAAGAAGGCTAGACTGGGTCTCAGGTATTAGTTCTCTACTGATATCTAAACAGTATTCGAATATAACCTGATTTTTAACTGATCATTATACCTTATTTAGTTTAAAGGGATGTACTATTTGGGGTTGTGGATCTTTAAGGGATTTTATATTCGTACTTTAATAGGGATCCCTGCCAGTTCTTAGGATATTGGGGCGCAATTTAACCTCCTGAATCTCCCGTGTCTCCTTTATCATCCAGAAACCCATACAACTTTGAATGGTCAATTTCTCTCCCCTTTTCCACCCGCTTTCCCGCACAATTTAAACTCTGAACCCGGCAATAATTGATTCTGTCCCAAAAAGAGAGAGCTTCATTTACGGCGGACAGTGGATATATAGTATATATGAGTGTGCGTGCTCTAACATCGAAATGAATTGCTTATTTTGACATTTATTAAAGCTTTAAATAAAATTTATGCAGAGAATCAATTAGTGGAGGCAAAGACCACAAAGGGGAGAAGCGAGACGGAGAGTGGGGCAAGAGTAAAGGAGATACAATATTTCTCACAATCGGTTTTGTAGAAAACCAACGCGATGAAAAAAAACACACGAGAGGAAAAAGGCAAAAAGACAACAAGCAGCGGCGACAAAGAGTGCAAGAAATCACAGCGAAGAAGGCAGCGAAAGGTAAACAGAACACAGATCGAATACGGACCTCGCCCCCTCTCTGTCTGGCTTAAACGAGTCCTGCACACACACTAATACAAGTACAAGGTTTTTGGCGCAAAAAATCTACGGCTATTCCCGCTTTGCACTCTCTTTCGGTGGCCCTGCTCTTCACCTACTTATTCTGCGCCTGCGCGCTGCACTTCTCACTCTCTCTCCCTGCTGCTCCTTGAGAAATCTCAGCGTCGTGCCTCCTGCCTCCTGCCCCACCCCCTCGCTCTCTTTCCCTCTCTCTCTCCCTTTGCCACAGCTCGTGTTAAGGAATTTGCGCGCGCACGTTGCTCCTGCTCCTTCGTCTCCTTGTCCCCTCTTCACACACACAGGCGCATGCGCTCAGCAGGACTAATTCGATTCCTTGGCTGTTCATATCCTTCGGTCAGCTGATCGAACATATGTACTACGGCTGCGTCCGAGAGTGAGAGGGGCACGGGTCCCGCTATCCTTGTCTAACTGTTATTTTTTGTTTTTGGTTTCGGTATTTGTTCTAATCAGTATCTTTTTCGTGTCCTGCTCTACTAGGCTCGTCTCTTCACACCTTATGTACTCCCAGATTTCCCCTTATTCTTTTTCCATTTCTTTCTTCACCGTTACCCCTCTGGATTTCCTTTTTGAAGAAGGAGGAAGGAGTGTAGGCCATATTTTTAATATTGGTGATTTTAAAACCTTTTTTGGACAGTTAAATTCTTGATTGGATTGGCATTAGTTATATGGAAACTCTATTGGATATCAAGATTTTATAGTTAAAAATAGAGGAATCAAAAATATAATTCACCAGACTTTTTCATACATTAGTTATTTAAATTTAAAAAAAAATGCTATCACTCACCTAGAGACTACCAATTGCGGGCTCCTCTTTGCGCCTTCTTCTAATTGCATTGCCTTGTCTGCGGCACACACACAACCACAAAACGAGGCCCGCCCAGCCTTTAACCCTTTCCTGCCCAGCTCCTCCCTCCCCACGTACGCCACCCCTTTAACCCTTTAGCCGTGATTTGCGAAATGCGCGCGCGCGCAAAAGTATCTCAAACGCTTTTTTTCGCACACATACCGAAAGCTCACTTCTTGGAATTTCGATTTACAATTTAGCTCTTCACTTTTTGTCGTTGTTTTTTCCATGCTCTCCCCCCTCCCGGTATTTTTGTGCTCCACTCCCATTCACATTGTTGCTGCAATTTCTCTCTCTGCAGCCTATTCTCATTCTCAATTTTTTTTTTTTTTGTCCGCCGCAATCAAAGCTACCCACACACATATGCTTTTCCCACTGTGTGGTATATGTGTGAGGTTTTTTGCATACATTTTTCGCTCATCTCACTCTGCCCTTTTTCCGTCCTCGGAAATTCTGGAGGCTGCGATAAATAGCACGGTGGTATCTAAAATTATTCCAGAACTATGATTAAGCGCGGGCCACCGAAATGGCGGGATAAAGCTAATTTATAAAAATAAAATGGGTTGGCCAAATTTGTAGGATATATGTATGTATGTATGTATTAATGACCCCAAGGGAACATTAAAAACCGATAACATCCTATAAGGTCCCAATACTAAATATAAGGAAAACGAAAGCCTTATACGAAAACTAAATAAATGCGACTTTCGGATTAATTAAAACCTTATCAATATCCAAATAATTTAATTCTGTAGCAAAATAAGTAATATCATATCCGCTTATTTCTTTAATTAATGATATGTTGCCATAATGAGGATTTTAAAGGACCAATTGTCGTCCAATTACTATGTAAGGCAAATCTTAAGAAGCAGTGGAATACCGTGGTATTTTTCCTTATAAACTTCATACCTTAGCCCACTGTTCGCAGCACCGCTTGCTATGAATGGGGTTTTTCGGACTTGAGCTTTTTCTTTCTTTCCTTTTTCCTTTACCCCTATGCGCTTTTTTAACTTGTTCAAAACCACTTTATGATTTCTGCGTCCTTTTCTTGTTGTTCTTTGCTGGCCCTGCTTGTTGTTTTCCATAAAGAAGATGATCCTCTCATCGGTTCTTCCTGCGGCACAACAACAACAACAAAAGCACGCCTCACCAAAAGGAATTCTGCGGAATGAAACCGTAGCTCATTTGGTTGCCTTTGCCGGCAATTACCCGCGAATATCATTCACATTTTGGTAAAGTTTGAGCGGGAAAGCGAATGATGCTGGGCGTGTGTGTTCGTCGTCTGTGCTTTGTTTGTGTTTACCGGGGCACACAGGCTTTACAAAACACACACTGCACTTCAGCCCATGGGTGTTCGTTCAGAGCAACCCTGCCCCTCCAAAAAGCCCCGCTTATCCTGCAAAGTGACTCCCGCAGGGCTCCTCCGCGCATATGTAACTCGATTTCTGCTTTAACTTTGCCGCGGACTGCACAAAAAACACAATGATACAGGCGGTCTTCTATAAGGGTAATCTTCAAAGTCGGAGACTAACTAAACTAATAGTTTCAAAGAAACAAATCAGTATTTTATGAAAGTTTTTGTATTTATAGTCTTTTATGCATCAGAATTTTTTAGTGTAACCCCAATTTCGTATACACTTTATTCTAGTTAGTGCCCACTGTAAATGGGATCTGCGGATCTGGAAGAAGCTTTGCTCATTTAACGACATTGGCGTCTACGTCTGCAGAACACAAAGGAGACACGCCTCCTCTCTTGCTCTCTTGCCCCTTCCTCTGGATCTTGCTCCACAACCGATGATCATATGACCACTACCTGCTGATATTCCAAGAGGGGAGACTGGCGGGGGGCTGCAGGAATGCGTGGATCTCACATTATTACCTGCAAACGACACAATCGATGCCGCCTTGAAATTCTGCTTAAAGATTCGTGCGCCGTCTCATTCCTTCCTACTTGCTCTTGCTTCGTGCCCTCTCATGCTCGCTGTCTGTGTGCTGGCTCCAACTATTGCGGTGCATTGTAAATCACATGTGTTTCGCAGCTTCGCCTCCACTTCGGGCGACGCTCGGCTCCACTTCGGCTCTGGTTGGGGAGGCTCGCGTTGGGGTATAAAAGCTCGCGCGCCAAAATCAGTCGACTCCATGGAGCTGGAGACCGCCGCCAATGGTTTGTGTTTTTACTGCCTTCCTCTCGGGATACTTGGAATTTTGGTCGTTTGGCGTGTAGGGGAAATGTAGGGGAAGGATATTCGGGGCTACCTGTTGCAGTGATCGCTCCACAGCGGCAGAGATTCCTTATTTAAAATCGATTTTCCAATTTTCTTTAACGTTGTATATGTGCCTTTAATACATGGTTTTCCTGCGTCCGTTATGTGCTGGGCCAGCTCTCTCTGCCCTTCTCGTTCTAGTTCTTCCTCTCCCATCTCCCATCTCCCTCTGTATTTCTTGGGAACCAAAGGAACTGAAGAAAAAGGCGCCCGCTCTGCAACAACAAAACACTAACTAATTTAGTCGGACTCGCTCTCGCCCATCAGCTGTGCGCGCTCCCTCTCGCTCGCGCCGCTCTCTCAGTGTTGCAATGCTCTCTCGTGCTCTCCCGCCAGCGATCGGTTATAAAAGCCAGCCGCACCGACCCCAGAGCACACATTCTCGCTCTCTTCGTTCAATAGTTAACAGCTCAGCTGCGCTTAGCTCCGCTCCTTTGCCTTTCGGTTTTCTCGTTCGGTGACTGATTGGTGTGCGTGTGGTTAAAAATTTAATAGAACTAAAAATCTATGAAACATGCTGAAACGGACACATTAAAACGAAACAAACAAAACACAACAAAATGCAATATTAGCCAAAAAATTAAAAACGACAAGGACTAACATTTGAAAATACCCAGCGAAAAACCAACTTTAAATGCTGCAAAAGTGAAATAGTGACGACGAAAAAATTGTGTTTTAGCAATTTTTCGGTAACGCAATTAGAAAAGAAAAACTCGCCAGAGAAATTTTAAAATAAGTTTTTCGAAACTCCAAACACAATAACCAACCAAAATGCTGTGGGAAACCATTCAGGAAGAATCCAACTGCAGCATGGATTGCAATATCAGGTAATTATCCCGCCCCAAGCCCCAAGGATTACAAAAACCACTACTATTTTTTGGATCAGGAATACCAGTTAAAAAGAATATTCAGAAACACAGGCGTGGAGATAAAAGTGCAAGTTCAAGAACAACAACAGCAAAGTAGAAAAAAATACAAATCGGCGAACAAAAGTAAGAGTTTTTTTTGCACGCTTTTGTGCTCGCTTGATTCTTTCCTTCTTTTTTTGGCGCCCAGCTCTTGTTGTTGCCTTTCATTCATTAAACCGGCTTCCGCGAGGCTCCAAAAAACACAGCAACAACATCTCGTCAGTCAGTCATTTTTTATATTTTCCTTCTCATTTTTTGTTGTTCCTTTTTTAAGCGAGAGTTCTTTGCGGTTCTGTGTGCCTTTTTTGTATTCACTGCGCTTGCGTGACGTTGTGACGTGTGACCCAAAAGTCGGAGCTGCAAAAGCAGATGCAACGGAAAGTGACGAGGAAAAGGGAATTCCGTTTAGAGTACCGTAAATGTTGTTGTGAGGAGAAGCAGCAGCAGCTGTTCTAAGTTGGAGATGAAATTGGTGGAGAATTTGGAGAATGTCCAATAACTAAAAGCTAAATTTCAAGAATTTGTTCTAGATTTGCAAGTATCTATAGTTTTTCGAGTTTTTGACTAGATGTTCATTCATTCCAATAAAATACCGCCTTCGCTTCTAATTAAAGTATCAACTATAATCTTTGAGGAGACAATTTCTAAATTTAACAAGAGTTTCAAGTAGAATTTCGGGTCGTTGTGTTACAACAGCAACCCCTCGTGACTCGTCTTGTTTTTGTTGTTGTCCTTACACCACCACCAACGCCGCCACCACCAAAAAATATCACCACTCTGCGCCCCGGCCTGCGCCTGCGCCTGTATTTTTAGCTGGGTTTAATGACCCGCTCGCTCTCCCGGGAGTTTAGGGAAGCAGCCGCCGCTCTCTCGAACTGCTGACTAATCCTCCCTTCTTCTCTCTTCTCCTTTTAGCAACTCCAGCAATAGCCACAAGCTGACCGGCTCCCGTCGCGCCCGTCGCTCGCTGGAGCTGATGGCCATGGACCATCATCAGGAGGAGCTGTCGTTCTACGACGACGATGTGGCGCCGCAGGACCAACAGCGATCGGCGAGTCCCGAGCTGATGGGCCTGCTGTCGCCGGAGGGATCGCCACAGCGCTTCCAGATTGTGCGGAAGCAGCAGCTCCTCCCAGCTCCAGCTTCGGTCGCGTCGCACACACCCGCCCGCAACAGCTTTAGAGTCTTCAACAGCCTGTCCTCCACTTGCTCCATGGAGTCATCTATGGATGATGAGTACCTGGAGATGTTTGAGTTGGAATCTCAGAGCCAACAGAACGCCGTCCTTGGATTTCCCAGCGGCCTCAACTCTTTGATCAGCGGTCTGATCAAGGAGCAGCCGTCGACGACCATTGCCAGGTCACCGGCGGGCCTCTCCATGCGTCGTCCCTCGGTGCGCCGCTGCCTCAGCATGACTGAGAGCAACACCGCTACACCACCCGCCCATCTACAGCCACCAAAGACGCCAGAGACTGCCACCCGAGACTGCTTCAAGCGCCCGGATCCCCCCGCATCCGCAACCTGCTCGCCCATTCAGACCAAGCGTCACCGCTGCGCCACCGAGAAGGAGAATTGCCCAGCGCCGCCCACTCAAATCCTGCCCAGCAGCAATCCCCCGCCGCTGAGGAAGTGCATGTCGCTGAACGATGCCGAGATCATGTCCGCTCTGGCTCGCTCCGAGAACCGCAACGAGCCCGAGCTGATTGGTGACTTCAGCAAGACCTACGCCCTGCCTTTGATGGAGGGACGTCATCGGGATTTAAAGAGCATCTCCAGTGCAACGGTGGCTCGCCTGCTGAAAGGTGACTTTGCCGATCAGGTGGCCAGCTATCGGATCATCGACTGCCGGTACCCGTACGAGTTCGAGGGCGGTCACATCGAAGGCGCCAAGAACCTGTATACCACCGAGCAAATCCTCGAGGAGTTCCTCTCCGTCCAACAGACTGAGCTGCAGCAGCAGCAGAACATTGAGTCGGGCCACAAGCGCAACATCATCATCTTCCACTGCGAATTCTCGTCGGAACGTGGACCGAAAATGTCTCGCTTCCTTCGCAATCTGGATCGTGAGCGGAATACCAACGCCTATCCGGCGCTCCACTACCCGGAGATCTATCTGCTCCACAATGGCTACAAGGAGTTCTTCGAGTCTCATGTGGACCTCTGCCAGCCCCACGCCTACCGCACCATGCTCGACCCCGCCTACAACGAGGCCTACCGCCACTTCCGGGCCAAGTCCAAGTCCTGGAATGGCGATGGCCTGGGCGGAGCCACGGGGCGCCTCAAGAAGTCGCGCTCGAGGCTGATGCTGTGAGGGACTCCTTGGGACTTGGGGGTTTGAGGTGTTATCGTATTGTATATAACTCTAGACGCTTAGATGTATTTATTTTCCAGAGCGCTGCATTTTTAAGTTGGTTTTTTGTTGATTTTCATTTGTTAATAATCGTTATCTTAAGCCAGACACACACTCATAATTCGCACGACACACACAACACTCAAGAGAATTTCATTTAGTTTTTATTTGTTTTTAATATATGGAAATTCGGCTTTAGTTCAATTTATTATTTAGCACTTTAGTTCAAATTTTAACGAAAAAGAGCGAAAACGAAAATGTGCATTATAATCTAAACAAAATCGAAATCATTATAAATTTAAGAGCTCCTCCCATATGCTTGCTACAGACCCCTTGATCATTTCACTTAGATGATAAGCAGACACAAAAATGGCTACTAAGAACACAAAATATCGCACAACACACAAATTAATTTAAATGTTTAAGAAAACTACTTAAGAGTTGCAAGAGTTAAAAACTTCTAGCTAGGTACCAATTTTTACGCTTATTATTTGTTTATTTTTTATGTAATCCGTAAACAAAAATTCGAAACAAAAACAAAAAAAAAGCAAATCTTTTACTATGTAATGATTTATTAATATTTTAAGCAAAGCTTATTTTTGCATCAAAAAGAAAAGGCAATATTACTGAACAAAGAGACCATCAATTTTAAAATATAAAAAACTAATACAGAACTGAAGAACAACTGACTTTTTTTTTATTTTACTTAGCATTTTTCAGCGCCAAAAAGCGTTAAAAGAGCGGGAAATGTGGACTCTGCCTTGATTTTCCCGGAAGCGTACACTTTTCGAATTCTGGCGCGGAAGTTCGATATTTTCGATAATGGCATCGAAGTGGTACTTTGACTGCAGCACGCCAGGGGTCGCTGCGTATGCAGTAGTGGGGAAAATCTGAATACTTTCGATATTAGCAGCGACACTATAGTTCGAAAGTGCCGTTCCGCCGAGTACTCGCCAGAGGGCGCTGCTGCAGACAGCGTGTGTGGTGGGAATGGTGAGTTCTAAGTTGAAATGTTTAGGGCGATCCGAACAAGTTTTTATTTTTAGGGATAATAGTGAGTAATAAATGCTTTTAAGGTCAAAACCTGATCTATATATAAGTATTGTAATTGAGTTTAATCTTCTAACTTTCCCTTTAGGCGGACTTATATAAAATTAATCTAGGTGTTATTTAATTTAGACTAATCATATTGCATTTATCCAATGAAGTTTATTACTAACCTTCCGCAAACCAATTTTATTATCATAAATCAGAGGCTTTAAGCTTTAATAACTTTTTAACTTTTAATTTTACAATTCAAAATGAAGGGGACTTAAGTCTCTAAATTAAATAAGTATTTTTCTATACAACACTTAATAATTAATTCTATTCATAAAGCTTCAATCACTTTTTTCCTAATATCCGCAGCTCTCTGAAATGGGAGCTGTTTAATTCGATACCCAGCCTTTTCTCCTCCATTTGTTTAATCAGTTTACGCCTAAGAAGATTATTTTTTTGTTATTTATCATATTCGATTCCCACTTGGCTTTCTCTGCCCCTTAAAACTATCAGGGCAGAGCACTTAATCCCCAAAAACAAAGTGCGGATACGGGCCAAGAGCGCGGCTTGTGGCAATAAGCCAAGCGGCAGAGCGAGCCCTAGCCATGAATATTTACGGCGGAGAGCTGTGGCTCCAACTTCCATGCCAAGTTAACCCATTGAACACGGCTTGTAGGTGTTAACACCTATTAATTATTGAAAAGAGGGTTTTGTGTCCAAGTTGCCATCTACGCTTTTACCCATTTATGTTTTTGCGACGACAATTAAATTATTTGTAATAAGGAATATATTTCCTTATCAGGTATTACACGTTGAACAGGGAAATAAAAATAATAAATATATTTTCATTATCTTCCTGATCCTGATCTTTCCTGATAAGAAATATATATTTCTCATTTTCTTACACGTTTTACGGAAATTCCACTAATTTAATGATGCTTAGGAACACAATTTCAACGATTAAAAGCTATGAATTATTAAAGGTCAAGGCGGAGCTCATTGCATAATTTTATTTGAGGTTTCATTCCACCCATAAGAGCAGTGAAATATTTCAAATATTCTGGCATCATTCAAGTTAACAAAATGAACAGAAAATTGGTTTGTAAAATTAAATAAATTATTAATTATTGAGACTTGATTAAAACAAGTATTATTTTTGCAAGGAGGTGCATAGTCTCATATACTTTAAAGGTGATTCCTGAAGGTTAATTAAGCACTTATTTGCTAAGCCTCCTCAGGAGCCAAAGGGTTAACCCCTTAGAGCCCACTTGTGTGAGCCAGCACGCTGTGTCTGTCTGCACACTCGGCTTGTTTTGGTTGGCTCTGTGCCCCTTTTGGCCCCCTTTGGGACCGTGTTTGTGTTTTCGCGTCCTTTTATCTGCGGACCTGTCGCCACGGGGGTTACCTCAAGATAGGGAAAAGAAAGGGGTTTCGGGTTTTTTGGGGAGGTGAACTCTAGGGTCGAGTGGCTCAAGTGGTTGCTGGCATACGAAATAAAAAGAAATGGGTTAATCAGCGCAATTAAGGTCAGAAACACGTAGTGACTGCCGTCGATGTGTGTGGTTGTGTGTGTGCAGTGTGAATCAAAATTGCGCATACGCCGGGTAAGCCCTGCCATTATTTCATTGCAGTCCCCCGCTGTGTGTGTGTAGGTCACACTTGTGCTGTTCTCCGACCCTTTCCAAGGGTTTGACTTGTGGTGAAGAGACTAATACATTTGTGATTGTAAAAAGTAAATAGAACGACAAGGGCACAGCGTCTCACGTACCTGCACAAAATATGGAGTCATTTCTGGGTGATTTCTCCACCAATTTCGGCTATCTTCTTTCGGAAACTGTTGTTTGTACAATGCCCAGTGGCACCCGGGGTCATAGCCTGGGCATCTCTGCTAATTACACTGGAACCTTAAGAATCTTAAAATTTCAAGAGCATTAAGGCGTCGTCTTGCCGCTTATAGCTTCCTTCTTTGTTTTCCTCTTTATATTTATACTTTTTCCCTGCTCTATGAAAGCGAAAAACAGATAAAGATTCACCCGACTCTCTGCGCCGACGCCGAAGCAGCGATTCGGTCTCTAAGCCGTCGACGCTCACTGGGCGCTCTGCTCCCGCTCATCGCCCGAACCCTGCTGGCGAGTGTAGCTGCGTGCAGGTGTGCGTGAGCTCGCGGGCTATAAGACGAAAGCGCGGCGCTGAGAAGCCTCAGATTCGCGGCGACCGTCGAACAGGTCGCACACTCGGTCCTCGTCGTCTCTAGTCCTCCAGCGAGATTCCCCCGGATTTTGCGGCGCCATAAACGGTTCGTTGTTAGGATTTTTGTGTGTCAAGCACCTCGAGTGCAGCCGCTGGACGAAAACAAACCCCAAACAAATTGGATAACCCCGAAATCACGAGACGCCAAACAACGCACCAAAAAAGTTTCAAGTGTATGCTCACAGAGTGCTAAGAATACGAAACAAGTTTGAAGTGCTGAATTTGGTACCTTAATTATCACTCTGCAAACCAGCTGAGAACAACAGTTAATTATTAGATATTTGACAAAAACAAAAAAGGGAGCAGGACAAAGCAGGTTCAACTTCCAAAACACATTTATAATCCAACTAAACTCAAGTCTTCGGCTTCAAAATAATAAATAAGCCCCTAGAGACAGCTTGAAAAAAGAAAACAATTAAATACAAGTTTTGTGCTAAACACACACTTAGAAATCGGCAAAGAGACACTTTTGTCTTTGTAGAAGTCTGAATTCAACTTTAACGTGTTAAATTCTTCACCTTATTGTGTCCTAATTGTACTTGGTATTTTAAATCTCAAAGAATATAAGTTGAGCTACCAGTTGATTAAATTATTCCGTAAAAACTAAGGGCAATTGCTTTCTTCTAAAGTCTTTTTAGTTTTGTTTGTTGTTTAAAGGTGACTATATAATGTATATTAAAGAAATATAGTCTAGAAACCGGCTAGCACACTGAAGTGCTAGCAAATCAATTAGCTAGGAATCTGTATAGTTTACAAGTTCGGTCAAGAAAATAGCAGTGAAATTTACCCCAGCTTAAGCTATATTTCTTTTAAATTAAATAGAGTTTAAGAACTCTATTATATTATATTTAAATACATTGTTTAATGTTCCTCTTAAATCATATCAAATCATCAGCTATATTTCTTTTAAATTAAAAGAGTTTAAGAACTCCATAATATTATATTTAAATACATTGTTTAATGTTCCTCTTAAATCAAATCACTAATATTTTCGTTTACAGAACTAGCTTGTGGTTTTCTCAGTGCCAATTTTATTCAGAGAATGTATTATAGTACTGAAATCAACATGATTTAATACAGATTTTGTTAGTTGATAGGTGAGTGCTGCTACTAATCGGGCAGCCACTGTAAGGCGTCGAAAGCAATCTACAGTTCAATTGATAAGTCAATGTCAGGCCCAGCACGTGCTTCGCAATTACAGCCAGGGAAGCATCGAAAAGTTATTGACTAAGGTTAATTAAGTAAGCGAGAGTCGTGAAAGCGTTAGTTTCTAGTACTTCTTCAGATGTATTAAGAAAGCCAATCAGATCTCAAACTTAAGTAGGAAAGGCGCCAGATAAAACAGGTCAAATAGAAAGTCTTAATTTAATATTTATCAGTCTTTAACTCCAAGCATTAACTAATGTTAGCCCAAATCAATACATTATTATCGTGCCCATATGCTAATCACCAAGTTCATTGCCCCGCCGCATTTACATTTATTTATTTATTATTCAGACACATATATGCACTCAGAGAACAGGGAGGCCCACAAAAAGAGCAGCTTTGGCATAATTAAGAGTGACAGGAGGAAGGAGCGGTGCGCAGAGAACATAAACTAGCTGGGCGCTGCAATCTGGTTTATCCAGTATATATAGAAATTGTATGCAGGCTTGCCTTATCTGCTGTTCTTGGCCAGTTCGGGCTTGATCTAGGGGAAGAAGCCACCTTCTTATGGCTGGAAGCTTTTTTGCGGTCAAGGGAATGTCTGGAAAGTAAACTGAACCTTACCTACCAATGTATCTAGTTGCCCTTAAAAGGATGTTAATAATTTATTGTTAAAATACCGAGACATTAAATTTAAAAACACTAAAATAGATCAATGATAACAACAAGTTTGGTAAGCCTGGGGCTCTGGGTGTTAATTTATTTTTGACAGCTGCTCCGTTGCTTATTAACAAGTATAAAACTATTCATATAAATTGAGTACTAAATGATTTACAATCTAGAAATTTAATTAGGATAATAAATTCAGAGATACACTCCCATAAAAATACTAGATCTTATAACTCTTACTAAATGATTTACAAGCTTGAAATTTAATTAGGAAATATTGTTACATAAAAACTAATTCAGAGATTGACTCCCATAAAAATAATAGGTTTTAGAACTGCCTCAGTAATTATTGAATATATGGTTTCTCTTGAATATTCCTACTAAATTAGTGTGGCATTTATTACTAACATAATACTCCTCAACGAATACTTGGGCCCCACTGTAATTTTATCCAAAAATCTAGTGCCCAAGCCCACAGTGCCTTGAAAACAGTAACTGTAAAGAGGCTTAGAAAAGGAAGAGGCGACTAAACAAAATAAAAAGTAAGGCGGAATCAGAATTGAATGCCAAAATCCAGCGAACTCACGCATATTTCAGGCTATATTAGTTAATATTCATTCTCCTTAAGGGATAACAATAATTAATTCGGTCAAAAGATAGCCACTGTGTGGCTTAGTTATATTTATTCATTAGCCATCCATTCGATGTGGAAATAATGAACTAGAAAGGTATGTTCCCGAGAGACTTGTCTACAAAAATATAAGTTAAGCTGCCCCAGGCAAGGGTATATATAGTTAACAAAATTAAGTCAGGTAAACCACGTAGACGGCGCATAATGTGGGGAGGAGTCTCTGCGGGCTTCATTGGCCCAGACCTTAATACGTGCCCGGCATCTTGAGTCGAAAACCAAACAATGGCAGAGAAACATAAAAACAATTTGCATTAATTGAAAATAAAACAACGGTGGCAAAGAAACATAATAATAAAACAATTTGCATTAATTTGCAGTAAATCAGCGAATCGGCAAAATACAGTGAAAAGTGCGATTTATTTAAACAGTAAATGCGGGTTAACGAAAACAGACAATGAAGTGTATATAGGTTACACTACATAATTAGTTTTGAAGGCAGCTTAATACTTTTAAGTAAATAATTAAAATCAGTTTAAAGGAGAATGTGAATGAGAATGTGCTGCTTAGCAAATCATTATGGCTTTAGATGCATTAAATAATAAAACCCTGCACAATTATTTGTCAATTTAAATTCAAAGAGAATGCCTTTGATGCTTAGATGTTAACACATACTTTCTATATCTAAAATATAACCAAACATAATGAATAAATCTATAAATGGAATACACACCGATATAGCAATTAATTTGCCAGCCCTGTGCAGGGTCCCCGCTAAGTGGGCTCCACTGTACGCGATTTACCAAAGCGATTTAGTTAATTGCTGCGGCTTGCTGCGCTCGAACGCCCTCAAACCCCACAGTTTCCTCTTCCCCTTCCCCAGAATCCGCCATGAAGTGGTTTCTCTTGTTCGTGGTGGCCCTGGGCCTGGGCCTGGCCGCCTCCCAGTCGTCCCAGTCCGACTCCGACGACTCCTCCGAGGCCGGGGTCCAGTTCGAGTCCGGCTACAACTACTACCGGCTGCCGACCTCGCTGCGCCCGCAGAAGTACCACCTGCGCGTCCTGACCCAGCTGGAGAGCCCCGAGGACCTCCGCTTCACCGGGAGCGTGAGGATCCTGATTGAGGCCCTGGAGAACACCAAGAACATAACGCTGCACTCGAAGAACCTGACCATCGACGAGTCCCAGATCACGCTGAGCCAGGTCGGCGGCGGCGGGAAGGCGGACAACTGCGTGTCCTCCACGTCGGTGAATCCCAGCCACGACTTCTACATCCTCCACACGTGCCAGGAGCTGCTCGCGGGCAACGTGTACGAGCTGTTCCTGCCTTTTGCCGCTGAGCTGAACCGACAGCTGGAGGGCTACTACCGCAGCTCCTACAAGGATCCGGCGGCCAACAGAACCAAGTGGGTCTTCACAAATAGAGATATATAATATAGATAATAATCGGCTACTAACTCCCTGCAGATGGATCTCGGTCACCCAGTTCGAGCCGGCCTCGGCCCGCCTGGCCTTTCCCTGCTTCGACGAGCCCGACTTCAAGGCGCCCTTCGTGGTCACCTTGGGCTACCACAAGAAGTACACGGGTCTCAGCAACATGCCCGTGAAGGAGACCAAGCCCCAGTGAGTTCCGCGGGTTCCTAAGTGGGTTTTCTCACTGACATGTCCTCTCCCTCTCAGTGAGACCCTGGCCGACTACATCTGGTGCGAGTTCGAGGAGTCGGTGCCCATGTCCACCTACCTGGTTGCCTACACCGTGAACGACTTCTCGCACAAGCCCTCCACGCTGCCCAACAGTGCCCTCTTCCGCACCTGGGCCCGGCCCAACGCCATCGACCAGTGCGACTACGCGGCGGAGTTCGGCCCCAAGGTGCTCCAGTACTACGAGCAGTTCTTCGGCATCAAGTTCCCGCTGCCCAAGATCGACCAGATCGCCGTGCCCGACTTCAGCGCCGGCGCCATGGAGAACTGGGGCCTGGTCACCTACAGGGAGATCGCGCTGCTCTACTCGGCGGCGCACTCCTCGCTGGCGGACAAGCAGCGGGTGGCCAGCGTGGTGGCCCACGAGCTGGCCCACCAGTGGTTCGGCAACCTGGTGACCATGAAGTGGTGGACGGACCTGTGGCTTAACGAGGGCTTCGCCACGTATGTGGCCAGCCTGGGCGTGGAGAACATCAACCCGGAGTGGCGGGCCATGGAGCAGGAGTCGCTGTCCAATCTGCTGACCATCTTCCGGCGGGACGCCTTGGAGAGCAGCCACCCCATCTCGCGGCCCATCCAAATGGTGTCCGAGATCTCCGAGAGCTTCGACCAGATCTCCTATCAGAAGGGCTCCACGGTGCTGCGCATGATGCACCTGTTCCTGGGCGAGGAGTCCTTCCGCTCCGGCCTGCAGTCGTACCTCCAGAAGTTCTCCTACAAGAACGCCGAGCAGGACAACCTCTGGGAGTCGCTCACCCAGGCGGCCCACAAGTACCGCGCCTTGCCCAAAAGCTACGACATCAAGAGCATCATGGACTCGTGGACACTGCAAACGGGGTGAGTCCTGGCCGGTTATTACCTTAAGAGATTAAGAGATTCCAAAGGTCGCCTCTGTACCTGTTCCAGCTACCCCGTGATCAATGTGACCCGCGACTACGCCGCCCAGACCGCCAAGCTGACCCAGCAGCGGTACCTCCTCAACACGGAGATAGCCCGGGCCCATCGCGGCGGATGCTGGTGGGTGCCCCTGAGCTACACCACCCAGGCGGAGCAGGACTTCAACAACACGGCGCCCAAGGCGTGGATGGAGTGCGGCAAGGACGGCCAGAGCCTGGCCAAGACCGTCAAGGACCTGCCGGGACCCGATCAGTGGGTGATCTTCAACACGCAGCTGTCGACGCTGTACAAGGTGAACTACGATGCCCAGAACTGGAAGCTGCTCATCGAGACGCTCACCGGCGGCGACTTCGAGCGCATCCATGTGATCAACCGGGCCCAGCTGATCGACGACGCCCTGTACCTGGCCTGGACCGGGGAGCAGGACTACGAGATTGCCATGCGGCTGATCGAGTACCTGCAGCGGGAGCGGGAGTACCTGCCGTGGAAGGCGGCCTTCGAGAACCTGAAGCGAGTGGGCCGCATCGTCCGCCAGACGCCCGACTTTGAGTTCTTCAAGGTAGGTTCCGGAGTCCACGGCCTCCGTATCGAGGGACCTATCTGTGCCCTGACATAACCCCATTCTCCATTTGTATTTCGAAACGAAAATCTCTCAAAATTGCTCACTCCTAACACTCACTCCCGATCGAAAGTTGTTCTTTGTCGTAAGTCCATATAGAGCCCGCGTAAATGTGTTTTCCGATCCCACAATAACCGGAAGTAATTCTCTGCCTCACTCCACGAACAGCGCTACATGAAGAAGCTCATCTCGCCGATCTACGGGCACCTGAACGGCATCAACGACACCTTCGCCGCCATCCAGCAGCAGGACCAGGTCCTGCTCAAGACCATGGTGGTGAACTGGGCGTGCCAGTACCAGGTGGACGACTGTGTGCCTCGGGCCGTGGACTACTACCGCAAGTGGCAGGCGGAGCCCAATCCCGACGAGAAGAACCCCGTGCCCATCAATGTGCGCAGCACGGTTTATTGCGCGGCGGTCAAGCACGGCTCGGATGCCGACTGGGAGTTCCTGTGGACGCGGTACAAGAAGTCCAACGTGGCCGCCGAGAAGAGGACCATCCTGACGGCTCTGGGCTGCTCGCGGGAGGTCTGGGTGCTGCAGCGCTACTTGGAGCTGACCTTCGATCCCAAGGAGGCCATCCGCAAGCAGGACTCGATGTGGGCCTTCCAGGCGGTGGCCTTCAACGAGGTGGGCTTCCTGCTGGCCAAGAAGTACTTCATGGATAACGTTGAGTTCATCTACAAATTGTAAGTGTAGAGTAAAAATTGATTTAAAAGTGCCATATTCTTACACAATTGATTTGATCATATTTTTATTTGTTCATTTATTAATTTGCTTATTTTTTAATTTGTTCATTTGTTCATTTGATCTCTTGTTTACTTGTTCACTCGATCACTTGCTCATTTATTTATTCATTTGTTAACTGGTTACTTATTCACTTATTCATTTGTTCATTTATCCACTTGATCCACTTGATTTGGTCACTCTTCCTTACTGACAAACATTTGAACTTTTTCCAGCTACCATCCTCTCACCAAGGACATGTCCCGTCTCCTGTCGCCGCTCTCCGAGCAGGTCATCACCCAAACCGACTTCGACGAGTTCAAGGACTTCGTGAACAACTCGCGACAGTCGCTGAAGGGCCTGGAGCAGGCCATCCAGCAAACCCTGGAGATAATGCTCACCAACGTGCAGTGGAAGGAGCGCAACTACCACCAGATGTCGCGCTCCATCCAGCAGCTGCTCTAGATTGTCCAGCCTTAGCCTCTCATCAGCTCATTTAGAGAAGGAATCTCCAAGTTTCAGCAGGAATATTACGAATATTTAAAGTCCCTTGAATAAAATATTTAATACACTCTAGTATTATTCGTCTGTATCAACAGAAAGCCTGTTTTACTTTTAAATCTAAACGGTTTAAAACGGTTTGTGAGGCAGTGAACATTACGCATACGCCGCGTAAACCCTGCTATAATATCAACTATTCCGATCGCACAGGTTTGGTGTTCGACGCTTGGCTGATAAAGCCTGCCATCTCTCAGTTTCCCCAGAAGCTCTGCTTAGGAGACTCTAGATTCGCATTTTAGCCGCATTCGGTCACCGTCCTCCGGTTTATTCGGTGATTGTTCCTTCCGAGAAGGGTGAGTGTAACGAACCCGACATAAACCAATCAAGGCATTAAAAACGTGCCGCTTTTTGGCCACCTCAACCCACATCAAGTCCACGTGAAAGTCCCCATAAACATAACACCCCACGTCTTGAATATTGTGTAATAACTTATCAATACCAACAAACAGTAAACAAATGAACTTCCTAATTTCCGTAGTGAACGTTGAACTCTTTATGCAATTTTATTAAATACGATTCTGGGGCTTGCTTATTTACATTTCGAGCAAAACAAGTCTTTGTTCGAGTGTTGGTTAGTCACCATCAATATATATATTGTGTTATTATTAATTACCTAATTAGAAACAAATCAGCTTTGTGTTTACGGTTCACAAGTTCAGAGAGATTGAGCATTGTGATTAGCTTTAATGAGTATATGATTTTATAGTGAATGAAATACAAACTACACTGGAATAATATTCATTTAGTTCCCATATCTAATATTATTTTAAGAGCTAAGGCTTGCTCTATTTACTAGGTGGTTTCCACTGTACATAATCTATTGAACTAATTCCGCTAATTCGCCTTAGTTCGCTATGCTTGAACTATAGACTTCATTCTCATTCACCTTCAGAGTCTGTTATGAAGTGGTTCATATTTCTTGTGGCAGTCCTTGCCCTGGGAGTGACCTCCAGCTATAACCACTACCGCCTGCCGACGGCCCTGCGACCCCAGAAGTATCGCTTGAGCATCCTAACCCACCTGGAGGATCCGGAGGACTCTAGGTTCACTGGGACTGTGGATATCCTAATAGAAGTCCTGCAGAGCACCAAGAATGTAACGCTACACTCGCAGAACCTGACCATCAACGAGGCCCGAACAACTCTAAGACAAGTCAGAGGGGCGGGGAGCAAGGATAACTGTGTGTCCTCCACGGCGGTGAACCCCACCCATGACTATTACATTCTGAACACGTGTCAGGAGCTGTTGGCCGGAAATGTCTACGAGCTGCATCTGTCCTTCTCGGCCGAAGTTGGCCGGAAGCTGGTCGGTTACTATCGCAGCTCCTACCTGGAACCCGTGGCCAATGTGACGAGGTGGCATCTATTACTGGCCCAGAAGACGACACAGATTGCTGACGTGACTTTCTCTTATTTCAGATGGCTCACCATTACCCAATTCGAGCCGGCCTTAGCTCGTTCGGCCTTTCCCAGCTTCGATGAACCCAACTACAAGGCTCCCTTCGTGGTCACCTTGGGACATCACAAGAAGTTCGCGGGCCTCAGCAACATGCCAGTAAAGGAAGTGAAGCCTCAGTGGGTTTGTTTACCATTTCAAGTAAGTTTTCTTACCAACAATCGTTCTTCTCTTTAGTGAATCCCTTTCCGATTACGTGTGGACGGAATTCCAAGAATCAGTGCCGATGTCCACCTACCTAGTGGCCTACTCCGTCAATGACTTCTCCTACAAGCCTTCAACCCTCCCGAATGGACCTCTCTTCCGCACTTGGGCCCGTCTCGGTGCCATCGATCAGTGTGACTACGCGGCGGAGTTTGGACCCGAAGCTCTCCAATTCTACGAGCAGTTGTTCGGGATCAACTTCCCGCTCCCGAAGATCGATCAGGTGGCCCTTCCGGACTTCAGCTCGGCTGCCATGGAGAACTGGGGAATGGTTACCTACAGGGAGTCCGCGCTCCTGTACTCCAGCAGTTACGCCCCGCAGTCTCAGAAACATCGCGTGGCCAACGTAGTGGCCCACGAGCTGGCCCACCAGTGGTTCGGCAATCTGGTGACCATGAAGTGGTGGACAGACCTGTGGCTCAATGAGGGGTTCGCCACCTACCTGTCCAGCATGGCCGTGGAAGCCATCAACCCGGAGTGGCGCTCCATGGACATGGACTCGGTGGAATCTCTGTGGATGACTTACCGTCAGGATGCCTTGGAAAGCAGTAATCCCATCTCAAGGACAATTAAAATGGTGTCGCAGATCTCGGAAAACTTCAATGTGATCTCCTACAAAAAGGGGTCGTCGGTTATACGGATGATGCACTTGTTCCTGGGCGAGGAGGCCTTCCGCTCCGGCCTCAAGTCCTACCTGCTGAGGTATAAATACAGGAACGCAGAGCAGGATAATCTCTGGGAGTCACTCACTCAAGCGGCACACAGGACCGGCGCATTGCCCAGGAACTACGAGGTCAAAACCATCATGGACTCGTGGACTCTGCAAACGGGGTGAGTCCTTCAGCCTAAAAGTATGACTCGAAAGGTTGAACAACTTCTGCTCCGACAGCTACCCTGTGATCAACGTTACCCGTGACTATGCTGCAAGAAGTGCAAAGGTCACCCAGGAGCGCTACCTTCTTAACGCCGAGGCACCGCGATCCAACCGCGCAGGATGCTGGTGGGTGCCACTGAGCTACACCACCCAGGCGGAGCAGGACTTCAACAACACGTCGCCCAAGGACTGGTTAGAGTGCAGCAGGGAAGGCCACAGCCTGGCTAAGACTATCAAGGACCTGCCGGGATCCGATCAGTGGGTGATCTTCAACACCAAGCTATCCGGGCCCTACAAGGTCAACTACGATGCCCAGAACTGGAAGCTCCTCATTAAGACCCTGAACAGCAACGACTTCGAGACCATCCATGTGGTCAATCGGGCTCAACTGATCGATGATGTCTTGTACTTCGCCTGGACAGGGGAGCAGGACTACGAGACTGCTCTGGGAGTGATTGAGTATCTTCACCGAGAGCGGGAGCTGCTTCCTTGGAAAGCGGTTCTTACCAATCTTATGTATATAACTCGGATAGTTCGAAGGACCCCACAGTGGGGGCTACTCAAGGTAGGTTGCACATATTGTTTGAGCCTGGAATCCCTTACTGGAGTTCCCCGTTCTCAGCGCCACATTAGGATACTGATCTTGCCGATCTACGAATATCTCAACGGCATAATCGACAACTTCGACTCGATGAAGGACCAGGACAAGGTCCTGCTGAAGATCTCGGTGGTAAGCTGGGCGTGCCTGCACCAGGTGGCAGACTGTGTGCCCAGGGCGGTGGACTACTTCCGCCAGTGGCAGGCGGAACCCAATCCCGACGAGAAGAACCCGGTGCCCGCCAGCCTGCGCACCATTGTGTACTGCACGGCAATTAGGCACGGATCGGAGGAGGACTGGGAGTTCCTGTGGACGCGGTACCAGCGGTCCAATGTGGCCAGCGAGAAGGGTGACTTCCTGGACTCGCTGGCCTGCACGCGAGAGGTGTGGCTTTTGCAGCGGATTCTGGAGATGGCCTTCGATCCGCAGGGCGACATTCGCAGGCAGGACTCGGCGACGACCTTCGTTTCGGTGGCCGCCAACCCCGTGGGCTTCTTGCTGGCCAAGAAGTACCTTATGGACAACGTGGAAGCCATCCACAAATAGTAGGTGTTACCGAGACCGTGCAAAAATCATTACATATTACATATTAACTGTGACTCGCAGCTACCAACCCGTCACCAAGAGCATGTCGACCATGCTGTCGTCGCTGTCCCTGCAGATCATCGACCCGCAGGACCTCAACAAGTTCCAGGACTTCGTCAACCAGTCGCGTCCTTCGCTGAAGGACATTGAGGAGACAGTCCAGCAAACCCTGGAATCGATGCTCATCACTGTGCAATGGAAGCAGCGAAACCTCGCCCAGCTCACCAGGGCCCTCGAGGAGCTTTAGGTATTTCTTCACATCGATGCAGAACTAGACACCAATGTCTCACAGTTTCCTAAATAAATTAATAAATATCCTTATACTGTGCTCTAGTTCACTGGGTGGCGGAATGCACAAGAAGATGTCTCTAGCAACATGTTGAGCAGCACCCATTGGTGTTGCCGAGGCTCCGCTAAGCCCCTTACAATAATATTATTATAATAATGATTATAAGGTCGCACTTCTTCGATGTCTTAATCATCTATTTCACATTTCTGAGAGCTTTGTTGTTTCATTTTATAGTCCATAAAAAATCTTCCCAGTGCTATCAGTTAGAGCCTTGCCTTGGCCGCTCTCTAGAACCTTTTAAGACTTTTAAAATCACAAAATCATATACATATATATATAGTTCTCAACGATCATAGATCATCAGCTCTCCAGAGCTGTGCGACTACAGCGCGATTAAAGCAGTTTCTTAGTGATTTAAGCATTGGGATTGCCAGACTGAGAGCCTGGACTGCATAAATTTAATTAATGTACTGATAGTATGTAGGTTCAAGCACCACAAGTATTAGGAACTAATTGAAATTTCATGCTATTCGTGAGTTCAGTAGTTCAACCGTGTTACTCAATCTAATAAATAATAGTCCCATTCTCAGAATAATGAAGTGGCTTCTGTTATTAGCATTCGTAGTGCTCGGCAGAACTATTTACCATTTTTCAGTGCCGTCTAGCAGCTGGTATAGGTTCCTTGATCTTTAAATAAACTTTCATTGCTTTTTTAAGATCATGAAAATAATAAAGAACGCGGCCACAGTTACCACAGTTAGACGAGTATATATACATAGGTATACTATAGGTTTATATTTTGTATACTGTGAAGACAATACAGATTATAAGCCGATATATTCTAATTTTTGGACAAATCAAAATTAAAAAAATAACCATAACTTGGCCAAAACAGCCTTAATTTCAAATCGGAAAACCTTCCCCTGTTAGATTTTACTTGATTAATTAATCTGCATACCGGCTATAAAAATCCAAAGAAATAAAATTTTATTCGATTTTAGAAAATTTTAATGATGTAACCCCTTATCAAATTTTGAAAAATCGACGAACAATTTTTTACTCAATATTTTATTATTAAATAATTCCGATTTTAACGGCTTTAACGGCGATTCGGAATATAAACGGCATTTGGCTGTCATTCCATTTTTGGCCCAAATATGCTCTCCGGAAGGCCTCAATAATGCGGATATTTGGGTCCTTAAATCGGCATTTTTATATCCTAATTTTTGGACAAATTAAAGTCAAAAATATCCATAACTTGGCCAAAACAGCCTTAATTTCAAATCGGAATGCCTCTCTCTGTTAGATTTTGCTTCGTTAATTAATCTGCATACCGGTTTTAAAAATCCAAAAAAATAATTTTTTATTCGATTTTTTTTTAAATTTAATTTTTCGATTTTTTTTTTTCTTATAAAATTTTGAAAAATCGACCAAAATTTTTTTATTCAATATTTTATTTTTAAATAATTACGATGTTAACGGCGATTCGGAATATATATGGCATTTGGCTGTCATTCCATTTTTGGCCAAATTATGCTCTTCAGAAGACATCAAATGCGGATTTTTGGGTCCTTAAATCGGCATTTTTATATCCTAATTTTTGGAAAAATTAATGTCAAAAATATCCATAACCTGGCCAAAACAGGCAAAATTATGCTCTCAAGAGAACTCCAGAATTCGGATATTTGGGACCTTAAATCGGCATTTTTATATCCTAACTCACGTAGAAGAGTATGAGCCTCTCTCCTTCTCATTCGTCTTGTTACCTCAATTTAATTAATATTACGCATACGCCCCGTCAACCCTGGCATACACATCATGCCGGGACAAACGTGTGTAGGCATTGAATGCTAAAGACTCTCAATTCTCGGAGTTAGTCTCTCTCTTCAGATTCTCAAGCAGCTAAGCTTTCAGCAAATTAAGTTCCGATACTCGATCTCAGCTCATTCAATCGTTGACTTGCGTTGAGCTCGAAGGTGTGTGTTTTGCTGTGCGGATTCCCTGAATATATTTTTGAACAGTTATAAGTGTCGAATACTAACTGATGAAAATAGAATCAATAATTTATACTTCATAATGAACACTGCATCAGCCAATTAAGTTTTATGCGAAAAAAGTGCCTTTAACTCGGTTCTATATAATTTAGCAAAGCTTACTTTACCAAGTGTAAACGATGAACAAAAAATAAACATTAAACAAATGAGAGACGTGCTTAAATATAATATATACTTGTTTGAATTGAATAATTGTTCCAGGAAGTAGTACTTATAATCTTTTGCCTTTCTGATAACCTTTGTTTGTGGATTTCAGGGAATGTGGCAAGATGTGGCTTCAATTCCCAATAAATTTGTTTATGTTTTTCTACTTCTTGGTATTTTCTTAAAATTTTTGATTCGTCCAGCCTTTATATAGCTCAGAATATTAGACGAGTAAATTATATGTCTTTCTATGTGAAAATCGTTCAGTTCTTTGACCTTACGACAAACTAAGTTATTATTCATGTTCTCAAAAATCTGGGTAAAGAAACGTGTTTTACGAACATGAGTCTAAGTCGTATTTAAATGGGTTTTTAGTGAATTGAACATTTCTAAAGTTAATAAGCCGCTAGAAGCCAAAGCTATTTAAATAATGTTAGATTTAAGTATTAAATAAGTATGTTTCTTCACAGAGCCGCAGCATGAAGGTGTTAATGGTATTGGTGCTGGCAATTGCCATGTGTTTGGCCAGCTCGGAATCCAGCTATAACTACTATCGCCTGCCGACGGCTCTTCGCCCCCAGAAGTACCACTTGAGCATCCTTACCCGTCTGGAAAATCCGGAGGAGTCTCGCTTCAATGGAACCGTGAAAATCCTGATTGAAGTCCTGGAAAACACCAAGAATATAACTCTCCACTCGAAAGACTTGACCATTGATGAATCCCGTATAACTCTGAGCCAAGTTAGCGGTCTGGAGAAAAGGAATAACTGTGTGTCCTCCACGGCGGTGAATCCCACCCATGACTATTATATCCTGAACACATGTCAGGAGCTGTTGGCTGGAAGTGCCTACGAACTGTGCCTGTTCTTTTCCGCCGATCTCAAGGATCAACTTGAGGGATACTACCGTAGTTCTTATGTGGATCCCGAGGCGAATGAGACAAGGTGCGAAATGGGATTAATTAGGGCTGTAACTCATATAATTTTCTTCCACAATTATTTGCAGATGGATCACCATTACGGATTTTGAACCGGCTTCATCTCGTTCGGCCTTTCCCAGCTTCGATGAACCCAACTACAAGGCTCCCTTCGTGGTCACCTTGGGACATCACAAGAAGTTCACGGGTCTCAGCAACATGCCAGTAAAGGAAGTGAAGCCTCAGTGGGTTTGTTTACTATTTCAAGTAAGTTTTCTTACCAACAATCGTTCGTCTCTTTAGTGAATCCCTTTCCGATTACGTGTGGACGGAATTCCAAGAATCAGTGCCGATGTCCACCTACCTGGTGGCCTACTCCGTCAATGATTTCGCGTATAAGTCTTCAACCCTTCCGAATGGAGCTCTCTTCCGCACTTGGGCTCGTCCCAATGCCATCGATCAGTGTGACTACGCTTCGGAGTTTGGACCCAAAGTTCTTCAATTCTACGAGCAGTTGTTCGGGATCAAGTTCCCGCTGCCCAAGATGGATCAGATTGCAGTGCCCGACTTCGTTGCTGGCGCCATGGAGAACTGGGGACTGGTCACTTACAGGGAGTCGACGCTTCTTTTCTCCCCGGAGCACACGCCGCTGGTTGACAAACAACACACGGCGGAAGTGCTGGCCCATGAGCTGGCCCATCAGTGGTTCGGCAACTTGGTCACCATGAAATGGTGGACGGATCTTTGGCTCAACGAGGGATTTGCCACTTATGTGGCCACTTTGGGCGTGGCAAACGTGCATCCGGAGTGGCGTTCATTGGACAAGGAGTCGGTGTCCAATGTGCAGACGCTTTTCCGAAAGGACTCCCTGGAAAGCAGTCATGCCATCTCGAGGCCCCTTCAGTTGGTGCCGGAGATATTTGAAAATTTCGATGAAATCGCATACGAGAAGGGATCCTCGGTGCTGCGTATGATGCATCTGTTCCTGGGAGAAGAGTCCTTCCGCTCCGGGCTGAAATCTTATTTGGAGATGTACGCCTACTCGAACGCCGAACAGGACAATCTCTGGGAGTCGCTCACTCAGGCGGCACACAAGAATGGAGCTCTACCCAAGGACTACGACATCAAGGCCATCATGGATTCGTGGACTCTGCAAACGGGGTGAGTCTCTTCAACCTTTAATATATATTCAACATTTTTAAATTGGGTGTGCTTTGGCAGCTACCCTGTGATCAACGTTACCCGTGACTATGCTGCAAGAAGTGCAAAGGTCACCCAGGAGCGCTACCTTCTTAACGCCGAGGCACCGCGATCCAACCGCGCAGGATGCTGGTGGGTGCCACTGAGCTACACCACCCAGGCGGAGCAGGACTTCAACAACACGTCGCCCAAGGACTGGTTGGAGTGCAGCAGGGAAGGCCACAGCCTGGCTAAGACTATCAAGGACCTGCCGGGATCCGATCAGTGGGTGATCTTCAACACCAAGCTATCCGGGCCCTACAAGGTCAACTACGATGCCCAGAACTGGAAGCTCCTCATTAAGACCCTGAACAGCAAGGACTTCGAGACCATCCATGTGGTCAATCGGGCTCAACTGATCGATGATGTCTTGTACTTCGCCTGGACAGGGGAGCAGGACTACGAGACTGCTCTGGGAGTGATTGAGTATCTTCACCGAGAGCGGGAGCTGCTTCCTTGGAGATCGGCGTTGGACAACCTTAAGCTTCTGAAGCTCATCGTCCGACAGACACCCAACTTTGGGTCCTTCGAGGTGGGCATGGTCTCATGTTTTATGACTATTTCTTATCTGGAACCCCTCCACAGCAATACATAAGGAAGTTAATAACCCCGATCTACAAAGATCTGAACGGTATCAACGACACCTTCAGCTCGCTTCAGGAAAAGGACCAGACCCTGCTGAAAACGACGGTGGCGTCCTGGGCGTGCAGTTACCAGGTTTTGGATTGCGTACCTCGTGCCCTAGACTTTTTCCGTAGCTGGCGGTCGGAAGCTAATCCTGACGAGAATAACTCCGTGCCCATCGATATTCGCAGCATTGTGTATTGCACATCGATCGAGCATGGCAGTGACGAGGATTGGGAGTTCCTGTGGTCGCGGTACATGAAAGCGAACGTAGCCAGCGAGAAGCTGACCATTCTGAACGCTCTGTCCTGCTCGCGGGAGGTGCGGCTACTGCAGCGCCTCTTAGAGGTTACCTTTGATCCGAAGGGAGACATTCGGAAGCAGGACGCGGCGTGGGTCTTCACGTCGGTGGCAGACAATAAAGTGGGCTTCCAGTTGGCCAAGAAGTATTTCGTGGACAACGCTGAGTCTATCTACAAGTTGTGAGTAGAATACTTTAGCTTTTCTTACTCTTTAAAAATCCCAAGGATCCGCTTATCCGCTTAAGAAAGCCTAGTGTCTAGTTTGTCAACTGTTGACTGTTAAACTCCACATTGAGAAAAAAGAGGTTTTCTGAAAAGCGAGTTAATATTTATCGAACAGATTGACTGAACGTTATCCATAATTGGTTTATGGAAGTCGAAGAAAATAGCATTTGATCAAATCAACCCTGGGGCTAGCGCTTTCGCTGCACAACTGTATTCATTTGACTGAACATTGAGAAAACCGACTTATATCTATTGGATGTTTAACTGGTTGTTAACTTTGACAGGGTCAAAGACAGGGTCCTAAGTGACTCAATATATTCTTTAAACTCAATGAAAAGCATTTTAATATATATCGTACATTTCTTTCGCAGCTACTATCCTCTTCGCGAGGTCGTTTCCCGTCTTTTACCGCCGTTATATGAGCAGATTTTTATCCGGAGGGACTACAATGATTTCCAGGAGTTTGTTGCCAATTCAAGGGAATATTTTACGGGTATAGAGCAGGCAACCCGTCAGGCCCTGGAAATAATGCTGACCAATGTGCAGTGGAATGAGCGAAACTATCTCAAATTTTCGACGGCCATCCAACAACATCTTCTCTAACTTTCATTTAACTGTATCCAAGAATGTTTCCTTTTAAGATTTCATAATATATATATAATTTCTTAAAAAGTTTGTATATTCTTGATATCACCGGTTTATCATATTTGGTTGAATCAAGTTTGTGTCAAATCTTAGCCACGGCCACTTCCGCCCACACAACCCATAATTAAAGAGTTTAGATTTAGACATATGTGAATATATGTATATGTTGTATATTTCGTATATTTAGTTAAGCATGTACTAATAATGCTAATCCAATAATAAACATAAATAGAATGGGAATCCAACGCTTCATGCGTAATTAATTTGTGTGTGTCGCTGACCCGGTTGTTAGTTTTACTGTTATTACTTGCTATCATTACTGTTAATTGTTAAACGTAAACTTTACACACAAAATCATCGTTCGCTCTGTAAATGTTAATATCACTATATGCAGCGCTCTTGGAAAGAATATGTAAGTCGAAACGAACTAAAAACTATGTGTAGAGTGTAGAGTGTAGTGTGTAGCGTGTAGTGTGTAATGCAATGAAGGAAACTAAGGCTAAAAGAACTCTGAAATATTGCGTAAATAGTGTGTGTGTGCTATTACAATTATTACAGATATATTATAATTAACTATTATGTATCAATTATTACATTACAATGAAGGTTCTGTTCTTATGTTTGCAGCTCTTGTCTCCTGTCATGTCATGTGAAAACGGTTCTCTATATAAACTATGCAATAATCAATTTTATAACAATTCTCAGAGTTGTTCTTCGTTATTCGTTCTACGTTCGCTTGATCTTCAATTATAGCGGTGTGATGATGATGAGTTCTTTAACGACTATTCAACACTTTGTATATCATATTTTTGAGTGTATTGTTTACATTTAAACCAATCCAGAGATTACTTTACTATATAGAGCTGTTATTATTATTACAGATTCGCCTGGCCTCTGTAAGAAACAAAACTGGGATCGCCATTTAGTCCTTGGAGAAATATTGGTGATTATTTCCGTATTAATTAATTATAATTTTTAAATTTATGACAACACACTCGCAAAGTTCTGCTTAATTTTATTGCTTTCGCCATTAAATTTAATGTAGCGAGTATACTATTTATCGAAAAGACCAAGCCTAGACCATTTTTTAGCATTCAGCATTCTCTCGTTCTCAACGTCTTAAATTCGTGTTTTACAAAGTTGCCGCGCTCGTTTCTTGAAGCATATTTAATTATTACAACAAATGAATGCGCAAATCAAATGCATCGATTAAACAGACTTTAACTGAACTAATTTTAATAATCAAACACTGTGGAAAATGGTGTAACTAATATTTAGATTATACATGTAGGTAAACGATAGAGCTCTTAGTACGATATTACATATTTGTTTAACAAACAGACTTCTTCTTCTTTTGCTTATTAATTATATCCTACATCCTTATATATTTGCCGATAAATATGTATGCCTCCTCAATCCCTGCAGCCTCAAATTTTGTTGTCATTCGACCAGGAGGAGGTCTGCGATGAGTTTGAGGCTGGTGGCGGCGGAGGCGTTGAGGACGTCCCGGGCTTCGATGGTGTCTGCAGATCGAATCGTGCGTAGAACAACAAGTACGGGGTTATTGTGATCTTCCGAGTGGGCGATAGCAGCTCCTCGAACTCCCGCTGTGACATGGCCTTAATCTTGTCGTCGTCGCACATATACCAGATGGGATCTGTGCCGCCGTGGGCGTAGTTCGCCTTGACACCGCCCCGTCCAGTGCTGCCGTAGCCCGTGGGATACGATGTGGTGCCCGATCCTCCATAGCTGAGATTGCTATTGCTGCCGTTCTGCAAAGATTCCTCACTGAAGTCACTGCAGCTGGCAGAGTTGCTGTTGCTGCTGCAACAGAGCCGCATGGCACAACACTGGACGCCGTGGCAGGTCGTGTTGTTCATGCTCAGCTTCCCGATGCCATTGGTAATGGTTTTGCTGCTAACCCCGTTCAGCTGCTTCAAGTTCTTGCTCAAATCACCGCTGCTGGAGGTCTTTCCTCGTCCAAACTTCATCTTTTTCATCAGATTGCTGCCGGAGGAAGCCAAAGCGGAGGCAGCAGCCGCCACTGGGGTGCTGCTGCCATTGTTCGGGGCTGAATTTTCTGCCAACGAGGCTGACGCTGCCGCTGCTGCCGCAGCTATCGTTTGAGAGCCCGTCATCGTCGTATTCCTGCGATCCTTAGGGCAATTCACATAATCGCTGGCCAAATCCAAGAAGCACGTATACGCAATGTAATGTCCCACTGTCAGCGTGGCTCCCACATGGGTAATGACGCTATAAAGCTTGTACACATGCAGCTTATTGCCCTCGGTGAGATCACAGCACTTGGCGCAGAAGCAGGGCAACGTAAAGGTGGTCGGGACATACGTGCTCACCTTCTCCATGCCGCCAGAGAAGCGATTTAGCTGGATGACTAGCAGCCGCGGCAGCACCTCGTACGAGATGGAGCGTATGGCCTCGGTGTAGCCGGTGCATTGATTGCAGCTGTACTTGTTCTCACCGCGGAAGTACTCCTTGGTCATGCAAGAGCTCTGTATGTACGTGCTGGGCTTCTCCTGGAGCTCATTGTCATAGCCGGATATCGGCACTGGCACTGATATATCGAGCATGCCCTGCTTCTGCCGCGTTACCGTCTCACAACTGAGACACTTGGTGGTCAGCACAACAATGCCCTCAAAGTCCGAGCTAAAAAAGTTCAGATTCAGCTCCCGTATCCGCTCCTCCAGTCGCATTTTGTCCTTTAGCAGCGTGGCCGTGTTTGTGTCATCGTCGCTGGAGTATTTTGTGGGCTGTGGCATCGCTGGTGGCAGTCCAACGTTGGGCGTGGGAGTCACTCCTCCACCAGTGAGATCAACTGTGTTCAGGTAGAACAGGCTATTGGCTGTAGCGTGGCCCGCTCCGGAGATCCCACCCGTTGCCGTGGGACTGTTGTCCTTGTCCTTGAGCGGCGACTGAATGCGCGTCGATTTGGATGACTTGGCCTCGTCTTTTCTCTTCGATTTCCGTGAGAAGAATGACGTTTTGGTTGTGGTTGTATGACTAGTTGTTGCTAGCGATCCGTTGTTGCCCGAGATTGCAGCGGAATCAGTGCGATCCTGACCCTCACCCGGGTCCACCTCATCGGGATTGGCTATGTAGCTGAAATATACAATTTTGAGGTTAAAGAAGCTCTTAGATCTTTGAGAAAACCTTCTTACCCATTTGCAATGACCTCGGGACACTCGCCGATGGCCTTGATAAGTGACTGGTTCGTCTCACGGATGCAGTTCAGCACGCACATAAGAAACTCGTGCGCATCCTGCTGCTGATTTCCCTCAAAGGTGGCATTGACGTCTTGGATGGCATGCAGCAAAGTGTCCGCATGATAGGGCTCCGTGGAGTCTGCCATCTCGTTGCCGTGGAGATTGTTGTACAGCTCGTGAAGATTCTCCGTCACCGATTGATGACTTGACTTGCTGGAGCCACTGGCATTGGTAGCACTGCTCACCACGCTGCTACCGCCGCCATTCAGTCCACTGTACTGCTGCTGATCCGTGCTGGTGGCCAAATCCTTGCTACTCCAGCTACGCGCATGCTCCAATTGGGCAACACTCACATTGCGGCCCAGCGACGCCGACTTGGACGTCTGCTGTTGGCGCACAATGGTCTGCTGCACCACGGTCAAATCTTGAATCAAATGATGTAAATTGTGCAGGAAATGGGGGGCAAAGCGCAGCGTATAGACCACCGAGTTCAAGTAGCAAGTATTGCCAATGTTGCACAGTGTGCCCATCGATGGGGCGTGATTGAGTGCAGCGGACGCACTGCCATTGAGACCAGAGCCCGCTCCCGAAGGATTGCTACCGCCGGCGGAACCATAATACTGGTGGCTGCTCTGCGACAGCTCCTGCGGGTCGGCAATCTCACTGGCTGTGGACGCGGTGCCCGAGCTAGTGCCCGCACGCAGTCCGTTGTTGCCCCCATATCCGTTCGCCACCCGCCGTTCATCGGTGGTGCTTTGATACCGGCGATCGTACAAAGACATCGTTGTTGTGGCGGTATGTGTCCTCTTCCGGCTGGAACGCGATCCTCCTGCGCCCCCGCCTCTTGTGGACTTTCCTGTGGCGTCGAGTTCTGCCTGTGCCGCAGCAATGGCAGCCGCCGTCTCCGGCGAATAGATCTCAAGCTCGCTTAGGATCTGGTTCCGGCGCGTCCGGGTGCGACCACCACCGGCACCGCGTCGCTTCTTGCCAGCTGGTTTGCGCTCTGGCTGCTGCTCCTCAATGAGGTTCCAAAATTCCGGAGTAAAGTGTTCTGGAAAAGAGAAACTGCAGTTATTAACTAGCTGTAACCTGCCACGCTTCGATATGGCCACCAGTGAATTTTAGTGCATTCATCCCAAGAATAAATGATCTATTATTATCTAAGTGAATAAAATAGGGAAAAAATGGAAATTGATAACCGTGGCATGTAGTAATCAACAAAATTTTAATCAATTTTTGTGACAATAAAAAATATTATATAATCTGATTGCGGCCCTAATCAAAATATATTTGCTGTTAACAAATTATGGTCTTTAAAGGCGATTCGCTTGCCGTAATCCCCACCTGGCTTGATGTACTCAATGTGTTCAGTCGGCGTCGGCGAAGCAGCGGCCTGCGCTGGCGGCAACGGTGAAGTGCTCGGCTGCTTTACTTCACCTTCAGAGACGTCCTTGGCCGCTCCTGGTGGTGGTTTATGTTGGGACCGAAGACTAGCGCAGCGCGTGGAACTGGCGACATAAACGCGACGCGCTCGCTTCTTCTGCTGTACTTCGACCTGGACGACCTCTTGGTTGGCGACCACCACTCGATCGATGAGCTCGAACACTTGCGGAAACAAGGCCACGCTCTCGATGCCCTGCTCCTGTTGTTCTTTCTGTTGATCCTGTTGTGGCTGGTGCTTTTGCTCTTGCTGATCCTGCTGTGAGTGCTCCTGTGGTGGTTGTAGGTGTGAAGTTTGCTGGCTGATTGGAGTGTCGCTGGTGCTGGTGCTCCTGTCACTGGTGTCGCTGCTTGGCAGTGGAAGACTGGCTGGTTCCTCTTTGCGCTCATTTACGTCATATTCGTGCATCTTTCATTATCCTGCAAAGGACGAGAAGACATGATTTCACACTACTGATTAATAACATGTTGGCAATCGTTTATTGAGAAGACAAGCGAACGGTTTGTGCAATGCCAGGTGACTGCCACAATCACAACAGGTAATAGGTAATAGGTTCGTCATCGCCATTGATAGGCGGCTGGCCACCCTTGCTAATCGTTAACTAATCTATGGCCTGCCAAGTGATTCATAGAAGGCGATAGCACGTAGATAATAACCCGCGGAATTCAAGAAGGCATCCTTTATCTGCTTAGCTGTAGAAAGCTCTGTGAGGTCAGCTGTCACTGCATGTGATCTATTCAAATAAGACATGATTGGGCAACATATTTCGAGGTCGGAGCCCTAGATAACACAAAAACCAAGGCAAAGAAAACCCGAGAATATGTAGGTGCAAACCGGAAAACTCTCCAAATCTCGAAACGGAAAGAGCCACTGGCGATCCATGTGATCCGATCATGTACATGTACATGTGTGCATTATAAATCCCACGCTCAATTACCAATTAAATAGATATGCACTTGAACCCGCTCCCGGACCAATTATGTAAAAAATCGAAAGCAGTGGAGGCAGGGGAACGTACTACTATTACTATTGATTTTGTTGCTGCTGCTGGAAATGAAGGTCACATGGAAATGAACTGCTGAAATCTGTGTGTGATGTATATGTGATGCACATATATATGTGTGATGTGATGATGTGCCCGAAAGCTCTCACGGCGAATTTGAACGACGAAGGTAAACAGTTATAATTGTGGCGATAATTTATGCACGGCTTGCTGCCGCCGCCGCTCTCTCAATTAGTTAATATTTATGAGGAGGCCAAGGAAGCGCACTCACATTTCTGGGGAAGCAACAATGCTGCGCTTTAGCGACGGTAAAAAAAAAGTTACAAGCGCCGCAGTCGCCGCCGATCAAAATTTCTTTTTAACAAATTTTTGTTTGCAACGTAAGAAACGCACACACACACATAAGCATAATAGCGCACACACACACGCTTGCGCTACTCGCTGCGAAGCTGCTTCTTCTTCTTTTTAACACCACTTTTCACTTTTTTTCACAGCTCCAGATCGGATCTCCACGGATATATCGCCTAACTCAGAGTCTCTGCTCGACCATCGTCAATCGGTGGCCCAATGCAGCTGCTGCAAACCAATTTACCACCGAATTTAAATATTTTATTCAGTTAAAAATATAAAATTTGTGTAAAATTATGCGCGGATACGGTCGACTAGGGATGAGAGTGAAATAATCGATGCTTGCGTGACAGTGATAGTTCCGAAATCGATAGTTCCGCAGCGGCACTCAATCGAGTATTTATCTGCGAAATCGAGTTTATCATTTTCGGTTTCTTAATATTTCTATGGGAAAAAATAAAAATGAATTTATGAAATTATTTGAAACATTTTTATACAAACTTTGCAGGAAAATGTAATTAATATTATGTTAGTAAGATAGTTGTAGACAGTGAAATACCGAGTACCCATTTGTTATCTTACTTATCTTACATTTTAGATTGTCATCTGTGGAATGATGTAGTTTCAATGCAAACCAAAAAAAAAACAAAAACGACTCTGAATATGTATGCCATTTGGCTGTCATTCCATTTTTGGCCAAAATATGCTCTCCAGAAGACCGCAAGTATGCGGATTTTTGGGTCCTTAAATCGTCATTTTTATGTTCTAATTTTTGAACAAAGCTAAATTAAGAATAACCATAACATGGCCAAAACAGCCTTGAAAACAGCGACTCGGAATATATATGCCATTTGGCTGTCATTCCATTTTTGGCCAAAATATGCTCTCCAGAAGACCGCAAGTATGCGGATTTTTGGGTCCTTAAATCGTCATTTTTATGTTCTAATTTTTGAACAAAGCTAAATTAAGAATAACCATAACATGGCCAA